>DVZL01001722.1:0-16885 GCA_018236625.1 Lasaia peninsularis
TCATTATGGCGGCAGGAATAGGTAAGGCGGTGGATCCCTACCCGGGCGAGTTGCTGCACAGCACTCTACCACCAGTAGTCTATTCGCTGTCTTATCCCATAAAAAAAGAAGACCGCGGGAGACATTAAAATGTAAACGCAGACACGAAATATAGATTGTTATATAAGATTCGATGTTCTCTTTGAGCTTGAGCATAAAAAGTTATATCAATTACAAGAATACTTAAGAAAGTATATTAAAATATCTCAATATTGAGCCGTGGAGAACAAAGAGTATCTAAGTATAATGTTACTTGTTGATTCCCCCTGCTACAAATAATAAACCCTTCCCCGCTAACTCGTCGCCAAGAATTTATAGCGTGCCCATAAATATTAAAAAGTTTGAGAGCATAAATCTCAGCTTTAATATTGCTGGTGAGTTGCGCAAACATACGCCTAGCCAATATTACGGAGTCGTTTTGAAATATATCAAATATATTGAAAGCACGGCTGAATCTTTTACAATAGAAGGTTTTCTTGCTTGTAAATATATTACCAAGTGATCTTGATATCATCGTTATGTTGGTACGCTCATGTGTTGCTTAAGCTGCAGCGATGCGTGAAAAACAAATGCCATGAATAAATAAATTACCAATAAGCACCGGCAAAAGAGGTAGACCCATTAAACACTACTTGGAAGTCGCAGAACAAGTTATGGTACTCATTGGACTAATTTTTACAGGCGCTGGAGATTTGAAAGCGCACACTGAGTTTGCAGGCTTAAATGTAAGGAACAACCAGGATTAACGCCACAATGATGATGATTTTGATATTCGTGAAAAACGGTTCTTTTTGTATTAAATCAAAGCTCTATATATATATATGCTCTATGTATACTTTAAAATCCAGATAAAGTGCGACATTCTGTGATTTCAATTCTAAACTCGACAACGGTGAGCACTGACATTACAGCAGCAGAAATAACAAATGACTTTTGTTAATGACGAGGAAAAAACTTTAAAAAAATCCAAAAAAGGAATATCGAAACCAGAGTGTATATTGCTTCATAACTGTTAGGTAACGGCTACCTTACGATGTATGGTGTCAGCCGTGGTGGTGATAGCCACTGCTGTTATAATATTAGAAATTATTAAGTAGGTTTATATATGATACGTAGAGATCTGGTTAAATGTCATTGCTAACTATTTTATAATAGAATTCTACAAACTTTAGTCCCAGGTTCATAAGTAGGAACTACTATAACATTTTAGGTTATATTAATACACAATGACACAATGACAAACAATGAATGACACACAGACTGTTATATTTTTGAAAATAATAATATAATTCTGAAAAATATTATTTTGGTATAAGTCCTTTGTAAACGTAAAAATACATTTAGTAAAAAGCGGTTATTTTAGTATTACATACAGATACTTTATTTTTTTATATAAAATAATATGATCTGTGTTGAGAGTGGGGCTCCTGTATCATTGTATCTCTTGCTATTGTATCATTCCTTCCCTAGGTTTAGATAAAAAAATCAGATTTAATATAGGGTTTAAATAAAATATAAATTAGGACTTAACCCCGTACGATTAATAATACTAATGCAACGCATTCCTTGGCTTTCACCCACATCTCTTCATGCCAAGTCCCTTGGAGGGTAGGCAGAGAGAGTGAAAAATGTCAGGTTTGCTGCATACTTAACCGCTCCTTATATATAAACCCACGCGATTAATAATAATAAAGTAACGCGTTCCTGCGACTTTCCCTCTCCTTATATAATAGAAGACTTCAAAACTTTATCCTTTGTGAAAATCCATACCTAAATCCAAAACAAAAATGAAATCCGAAAATAATTGTAAAAGTACAAAAGGAGCCATTAGCGTCCAAACTCCGCGGGTGGCGGTCTCAACTTGATGTAAAATCTCCATGGAAATCAAGGGATGGCGACTTTTGATTAATTAGCGCTATTCTTTCCTTACGGAGACGGGAGCCGTCTGTATTAATCCCGAGAAAACAATATGGCGGAACTTTCTTTATGATGATATTAACTCTTTTAAACGTAAGAAAATATTTACTTACTTGATAGTTAATCTATACAAATAAATAAAATTGTAGTGTCTTTATGTAGGTAAAACTAAAATAACCACTTTTTACTAAATGTATATGTATGTTTAAGGAATACCTACATATACCAAAATAATATTTGTTTGATTTTTTGTCTATCTGTCTTTTTGTACCCTGGCTAAACCGCTGTCTTTGAAACGGCTGGACCACATAGCTGATGAAATAAGAAAAGCCTTAAGCTACTTTTATTTTTAGAATTTTAGTTTAGAAATGTATACATATAATAAAAAAATAAATAAAATCGTGGACGAAGTCGTGGGCAAAGTTAGTGATATATATAGAAATGAGCCAAACATCAGTTAATACCACCAAAAAATATTGTCACGGCCATTGATACTAACACTAAAACCCGGTAGGTATAACATGTTTTAAGTTACATAAATATGCTATGAAGAGTATTATTCGATGCGAATATTCTTCAAAGAATTATAAGTTTAATCCAAGTTAGATTTGTTTTAAGAACGCATCCCGGAAAACCGATATTGGGGGAATTAATGTCTTCCTCAGATCCTCGCGGTTTTGGTGCTAATTAACGCTTGTCAACTTCGCTCCGGTTTCGCTTATTGTTAAATTGTTTTTGAAACAGATTCCTGTAATTTATCGTTTGTAATATTTGTCACTTTTGAAAAGTTCGGTTTCTCAACGAAAGCTTGGATAAATTCGAATTTTAAAACTTGAATTTACGATGCATTAATTATACATAAGAAAACAAAAATTAAAAACACTGCAGTGGAAAATAACCAAAACATACATCTTTATGATGAAGCTTGTAAGATAATAAAATTTAAGTGCCTGTTAAATCAGAAGCTTTTGAAAAGAATTGTATGTTTTTTGGTGGCTTCGTGTAATTTTTTGAAATATTTATTTAGAACTAGCTCTCCGCCCGCGGCTTCACTGACCTGAATTATTATCAAAGCGCAGATTTTTTTCCAAATTATGTTTTTTTTGGAATAATATTTACTTATTACTTTGCAAATTACTTGCTGATGCAATATGAATAACACAAAACGAGAAAAAATAAAACACACAAACGAGTTTTAAGGCGCCCGATTTCCCGACCGAGCTATTCTAACTTAGTAAATGGTGGCCAAATTTAGTTTCGTATTCTAATGATATTGTAGATTTTTATTCAATAAAATCTCTATTAATGGTCGTTTTTAATGACCTATCAACGATAAGGGATAGAGCTATTGTAACCTAAAATAGGTTATTGAAAACGACCATAAATCGATATTTTCTTAAAGTAAAACCTAGTTAGATCGATTTATCGCCTCTGCAACCCCCTAAATAAAAAAAAGCAAGAAATTCGTTGGAGCCGGTTCCGAGATCGTTAATACATATATGTATATACAAGTATTGCTAGTTTAAAGGTATTAGATAATAATAATCTTAATAATCGCCTCTATAAGCGAGTGGCTTTTGTTCGATTCCCGGTTAGGGTAATTTGTTCGTATAAGTTTTTTTTATTTTATCTGAAAAATATAATATAGCTTAAGATGTTTATTTTTTTTTTGAATATTTTTACGCCCCTATCGAGCAGCCATAGGTAACGAACGCCAGGTTTCTTGACTAGTTTTATAACTGACATTGTTCTGGAGTCGGCAATTCACTGTCCACAAGGCACTCCGCCCTCCCCATTGCAACTAATTTGAGGTTACGTACTAATGTCATTACATACGCGTGGGGTTCACACCCCTCTTTTTATCACTTTTGTCCTAACCACTCATTTTGTTCGAACAAAATAATGTCGTTTGCCACCGTCGTAATTATAGTGTCAAATTCCAATAAAATTATAAACTACATAATATTAAATATTATATCTTTAAACAAACCATGCTTTAAAACGCGGTAAAGGTAATAGCGAGTTTATTTCACTGTAGCACAAAAATTCTTATTCATATTTTAAATTAGAAACACATGTACTTTTTCACATACAACTTATAATTTTTTTTAAATATCTAACCGGTTTCGCGTTTTACAGTATCGTCAGTGCTAAAACTTAAGTAACCGATATTCTTAAATGGATTTTTTCAAATCTTTATCTATATAGTTATATCTACGCGTATAAAACAATATCATGTTAGTTACGCCATTTATAACTCAAGAACGGCTGGACAAATTTTTGTGTAAGTAATAACCATTAAAACAATTGGGATTAAAAAATAATTAGTTATTTATACACATAATGAAACTGAGGAGGAGGTAATAGTGTACATTGAACATTTTTAAAATGAAATAGGCCTAGACGATTTAAAACAGGCAACAGACACTGTTATATTAGTAATAGAACAATTTTAAGTAATGACTAACTTCTGAACTACAAAAAATACGAATTTAAACTATGTTATATTCAACGAAAAAATAAAGAAAATCGGACTGCGTGTCTGCCAAATATACATTTTGGCTTTTTCGCCTTTCCCAATGAACCCCCTTAAGTAATCAGGATGAAAAGTAGGTTATAACGTACCTCGGGACATAGGCTATCCCCTAGCCAAATCTCGTAAGGTTCAGCAGTTTTAGCGAGAATCGCGGCCGGAATACATCTCTACGATTCATTTTGAAGGCTAAAAAAATGAGATGTTACTTAGAAGACCTGCCCACATACATAAACTGAAACCTGAATAACATGTAGCAGAATTTGCACTTTAAAGAGTTACAGGTGGAGACTAAGTACTGTTACACATACTGTACTTAGGCTTTTGTAACATACATTTATTTGTACTTAAAGACCAGTTGTACTTTAAAAATAATTTATTCTTTGAAAGTCTCCTTGATCGAGGATACCGTACTTGCCTAATGCCACTGACCAACCGCGAGATTCTGTTCCCCGCGATTCCCGGTGGAGGCAGGCATTAGATGTCTGTATTTTCGAGTCTGGGTGTTTATTTAATTTATCCTACTTAGTATCTATTTAAGTATTTATTCTTAGTATCGTTGACATAACAGAAGCATATAATTCGTGTTATTTGTCCATGGATATTTATTATTATTATTTAATTAACCTATTACATTATATAATATGTACCCTCACACAGGGGTACCCCTGACATGACAACGTGAATTTCGTTGGTTTTTTAAGGAGTCGATTGAAAACCATCGCAAATTATGGGGGCCCGGACGTTATGGAAATGTCAAGTGTTGTAATTGTCGCAGTGCGAATAACAATTTGTCGCAGATGGGGTGGCAGAAATGTCAAACCACAAATGTTAAATTATTAGTGGTTTTTAGCGCCGATTTTTTTAGGCAGACGTCAAATTCCACCTTAAAAATTATTTTCTAAATGCATAAAAGAAAAAAGACCTTTTTTGATTTTTTTTTAAAGAAGACTAATTTTATCATGAAGAATATTCTCGACTTAAAATCTATTTTGGTGACCAGATATGATATTTTAGAGATAACATACACAACTTCGCATTTCTAATTAAGTATAAAAGTCGTATCGGCGGAGCTGAAGATACTTAATTTTTATTTCGCATGAAAAGCGTGTCTATATAGCCATGAATAGCGATGCCCATCTTCCACAAGCGCTGATTGATTAATTTGTCAAGATGTAGCAGGTCTTATATATAATAGGAACGCTCGCTGACGTTTAACCAAATAATTTATTTCCAACTAGCTGACCCGGCGAAATTCGTAGCGACGGCACTTAGAATAAAAAAAGAAATTAGTCTCTAAAATTTAATTTCTAAGTGGATTTTTAAATTTAATTTATGTCTAAACGATAGTCAGGTAAAAATGTTAAACGGAAAACGAAATTGTTATTCTAACTTTAAACATTCCAAACCCTTTCCTGGACTTCCACAAATATTTCAAAACCAAAATTAGCCAAATCTGTCCAGCGGTTCTTGAGTTTTAGCGAGACCAACGAATAGCAATTGATTTTTATGTAGGTATATATATTTTTATAACAACAGAATATAGACTTAAAATGCGATATCTGTCTGTAAAAAATAAATACAAAAGTACAGTCCTCACCCTTCCTATCGACCGCAGGACAAAGCGTCTCACATCTGCATAAAGTATAAAGTTACAATGATTGACACGCGCTGGGGTCGCATTGTCACCATCACAAGATTGAAATCTTGTATATACTGCGGTCAACCGCAACCGGATCCTAGTTCAGCTAATAGTACACTTGAACTATCACATTACTTGAAATATTATTTATATATATTTTTATTTGCAATTCCAATTTAAGTTTTACAAGGGGATATATAGCTACGGTACCAGAGCCATACATAGTCGTGGTCGTGGTCAAGTCATAAAAGTTATAATTTACTCCTAATTTTGATATATTTGATAATAATAGATACAAGTAAAAAATAAATGGGTTATCAATAAAAATTAGTCGTTTTTTTAAACTAACGTACTCATGTATTAATTATATTACTAAAAAAACCAGATCTGAACGCGTGAATAGACATACTCATTTAGATACTCAACGTTTGAAAACAAGTTGCATAGGTTGTGATTACGAGTGGGCTGCGGTTACGAGGTTAAACTTCAACCCTCACGCTTTTGTCTATCATTACTAAATTTTCTTTTTTTATTTCAACAAAAAGTCAAGCCCTGAGATTATACGTGAAACTTAATGACGTAGTTCGTGTCATGTCTAAGTTACAAAACTTTCAACAAACAATAGCGTTTCCTTTAATAGTATAGACGTACGAAAGGTTATGGTAAAGTATTGATGCTGTATGTTAACTGAACTCAAAAGGGTAGAAGATTTTAGGATTTTTGTTAAAATTACTGAAGAATTTCTTCCAGTAAATTTCCAAGAAAATAAGTCCAAACAAGGCTTCTAAGCACTCGGGCAAAATTAAAAAGTAATAAAAATACAAATGAGACGCTTTCAATCATCCCCTGGCAGGCGGGCGGCGGGAGACGTCACATGAGATTAAAAAGTTTGACGAGTTCTCCCACGGAAATTAGCATTTCACTCCTCTCATTTACATACCCTACTACATTTTAATTTTTGACTTCAAATAATTCGCAGCTTCGTACACGAAGTTCCTAATTTTTAACTTTTGTGCAAAATAGGAGATTCCTAGTTCTCATGTTATCCTTTACCGTAAGAGCACACAGAAAATATCTAATACCTTTAAACGAGCAATTCTTTTACCTATATATCAGCGATTTCGGAAACGGCTGCAACGATTTTCTTGAAATTTTGTATGTAGGGGGTTTTATTCTCAGGTTTCGTCTATTAATCGTGTTTTCATTGAATAGAGACCTATATCATTATAGTACAAAGCTAAAATTCGCTAACATTAATTACAAAATTAGAATAGATCAGATGGTAAACCAGACGCCCAACATGCAGGAAGCTCGGGTTCAAATCTCAGTCCGATTGTTACTTTTACTTTATTTTTTTTCAGAAAAGAAGGAACTATAAATAAAATAAATAAACTTTTTGAGATTTTGAGGATAAATAAATAAAATAAATAAACTTTTTGAGAGAAAAATATTCCTGGAAGCCCTAAAGAAACAAGAAAAACATTGTAAATTATGTCAAATACAATTCCAAAAAAAATGTGATCTAACAAAACACCGAACAAAGTTCGGTCATCCAGGTACTACCTTCTTAAGTTAGTTTAAATTAAAAGTTTAAAAACATTCTTAAATCAACCTTTTATTTAAAAATAAACTTTTCCTTTTAAATTCATATCATAAACTTACAACGTCACTACACATAAAAGCTTATCGCCAGTTTCACCATATCACCATTGCCATAAAATATCCTTGAGAGCCGAAAAAAATGTGTAAATGTTTACTGCTTGTATTTGGTCCTTAATAGTTAAGGAAAGTAGAAATGACAAATATTCTTTAATCCAAAACTCATACAATACGAACACTTTCAAGTAGGTTAGAGCCTATTCTCTAATGTCGAGTCCAACATTACAAACGCTTATTATTTTTCTATACTTTCTACTTATATTTTAGGTATTATTTATTAAGGCCCGTAGCCATGCTATCTCTTCTGCCATTATTTCAGGGTTTTAGGTAAACTGGCTCATCGTGAAGTTTGGCGGCATCCAAAAAATACACGACACACTAATTTCATCACGAATACTTCACTTGTGCACTTTGACAGAACAAAATTTCATCAAATTTGGCTAATATGCATTTTAGCAAATTTTCATAATAATTGAATTTCGTGAACATATTGGTTTCTTTTAAACTACATCCTTTCTTCACTCGATCCCGCCAAAACACTTTTATTTTGACAAATTGTTTTCTTCTGACAGTTCTATATTTCGAATGATTTTATTGTAATAAGTCGACTTACTATGAAGGTTTTATGGTTCATAAAGAAAATTTAAATAAAAGAAATTAATATTTTTCTACATGCATAATATTATAAACATGCATTGACTATACATGGTCAAGGCATATTTATTCAACCACAAATATTTTTTACTTCACAGCGTTTAGTTCTATTGTGTCATGCTTTCAGTTTCAAAAAATATAAAACAAATATAAAACCGTTCGTAAAGTGCCAAATAACGCTGTGAGCTCGCAAAAAGTTTCGTTGCCGGTAGTGGTTTTTAAAGCTATGATGTTTAATTCAGCCATTATTTTCAACAGAAGCACTCAGTGCATTTTAAAATGAGCGCTACGATGTCTCAGTACGCTTTTACAAGTATTTGACAGTGTTTTATGAAATCTTAGCTCATACCCGCGGCTTCATTCGCGAGGCAATAAGTAATTACTTATTTTTAAGAGATCATAAGTCCAACAAGTACACGGATTCCCTGATGGTTAGAAATATACAAGAACTGTTAACACGCCAAAAGTATGAATTAGATGCGCTCTGAGACGGAAATGTTCAGTTTAAAAAATGTTCACAACTGAGTAATCGTAAAAATTTTTTTGCCCCTATTTATAAAATTTAATTGATACCGGATCTATAGGCGCCTAAGAAAGGCTGCTACACCTTACCTTATTTGGTACCTAAAATGCTAAAAATCAAGAAGGAAAATGTTGTATTTGGGATTTGTATGGTTTGTGTCGTCACGCCTAAATTTAGGTTAAATGTGTATTAAGATAACCTAAATTATAATGAATTATATTATTAATATATCATTATTAAATACATTTTATTATAATTATTTATATTATTAATAAAAAAGATTGTTTTTAAGCATTTACGAATGGAATGAGCCTTTTTTACAAAAGACGAAAGGCCAAGTTAAAAGTGTCAATTGTTATTGCTCAAGCCTAGTCAGTTGCTAGTTTTACGAGACCGCTATAATGTATTATTTTTGTTTCTATTCGTCTCTTCATCTATATATGCCTAGATATACGGAATAATTGACGGTAGGTACTATCTGAACTACAAAACTTAAGTTGTGGAAAAAGATATTTATTTATTTATTTATATGGGCTAAGACAGCGAACAGACATACAGGTCTCCTGATGGTAAGAGACAACCGTGGCCTATAGACACGATAAATATTGTAGGTGCGCCGCTGCCCTATGGTCGGGCTGTTAGACCTTTACATATAATTCTAACAGTCCTTATGTGTCTTAAGTAAACGAGAAATTAAGTAGCCCATATTTTTTTAGGAATATAGAGTATCCACTAGTCAAACTTCTGCAGTATCGGTTCGATAAGTTCGATGTGAGCGAGTTAAATATTGTCGAAAAAAATAAAAATTATAAAAATGTGTTGTGTTGCCCGTTTTAGGGCACCTACAACTTTTTTAAATGTACAGAACTCATATATATATAGTCTATAGTTTTATTATATGTATGCTTAGATGCTACCAAGAAGTTGCTTACTTGGTAGCGTCAAGAACGCAGAATTAAGCATCACAGAGTAAATCAATTTTAATATTTTTTTTGTAACCGACTTAAAAAAGGGTAAGTTCCCAACTCGAATTTAGGTTCTCTGTATCTACTACTCTGTGGTGCGCCACGTGTACGTTTGTAACTATTCCAAATTGTAAATAAGATTGTGTAACATAGTTCATACTTCAGATGAGGTCCCTCCCATAAAAAAGAGGCAATTTGCATCGACAAAAACAAAAAAAATATTTGTAATTAAATCTCTAAATCTCTCTAAATAATAGTATAATTCAAATATGTCTAATTCATGATAATGTGTAATACTCGTAGAATAGAATAGGAAATATTTTATTTATATAGACTATACAAACTGTTCTTGTGACCCGTCTATATTTACAATTCTAAAATTTACCACCGGAACGCTGCCACTAATTGTGAGGCGTTTTTAGCAATTTTACTAAGTATATTAATTTCATTAAAAACATTATTTAAAAAAATTTGCAAAACAAAATAAAGAAAAACTAGATTTAAATATATAGGTATAATTAAAACTACTACAACTAAATCTATCAGTATTAAATAGCCCTTTCTTAAAGAAGGTTATATGCAAAAGCATGGTAGATACCAGCTAATGAATCTGGGGAGTACCACTAGTATGTATTTTATTTCTGTAGTTATTACCAATTATTTTAAATATTTATATGAAATAGATTTTATTTTTACATACTAAATTCTTATCGTAAATCGTAATGTATAAAACATAGTTATATAAATTATTGGATCGTTGGTTATTCAATTTAGTTTCATCTTAGCACAACACTAACGTGTTCCTCAAAAAAAAGAATTGCTTATTTTTTTTGACATCAAGTTTCAAACACTGCGTCAAAAAGTGCGCCAAAAACAGATCATAATTTATGGAAAAATAGTAAGTAAATAAATTTTATATACTGGTTGATAATGAGAAACTATTGTGCGTCCCTGATTTTGAGATTGTGGAACAACAACAATAGTTAATTTTTATTTTTTTAAGTTGTTTTGTAAAACTAAATATGTATTACTAACAAACTATTTTGGTCTGGAATATATATTACTATTCTATTAAATTACATACCTCAAGCAAGAATCACCAAATAAAACTACTCTCGTAACTCAATTACTGGTCAACAACCCACGCGTCTTCTCGTCTAAAGCAAAGTTCACACTGAATAAGTTCTGGGTGATTGTTCAAACCGCCCAGCTCGGTTGGGCGGAGCGAAAGCTGGGCGGGGCACGGGTTGGCAAATAGGATCTACTCGGATACTGGTTTTCTTAGTACTGGAGAATACGGTCAGCCGGGATTAGCAAAGGATTTAGCGTCTTTGTCATACAAAAGCAGTGGGTGCGGATTGCGTAAAAAGAAAAATGTAATACCTAATGAATATTACATTACAGCAGCTATGCTAAGTATGTCATATGTTTCATTGTTTTATTCTGTTTCAAGTGCAGCATATCCTTCAATATTTACTGGCTCGTTATATTTACTAAACAATTAATATAAAGATTATTTCTTCGTAAGCCTCGTTAACTAGGAGCCTCGTAATAGTGTGATTAGAGAAAAAGTGGGATTGAAAAAATTGTCGGTGTAAAAATGAGAAAGGGCTCCGATGGTTCAGTCATGTAGAAAGAATAAAAGACGAAAGATCGACAAAGCAGATATACAATGCGAATGTGGATGGATGTAGGTATCCGGGGATGGATGTAGGTACCTAGGTTGACAATTCCACGAAAAAATAGCTCGCGTATTATGCGAGGGTGGTGTTAAGAGTCTCCGCAATAGTGTATGCATGAAGAGATTGATGAATGTGGAGGAAGCTAGGCAGGTATGTAGGGATCGTGACGTTTGGCACTCGATACTCTCTGCCTACCACGTAAGGGACCTGGCATGAAGCTATGTATGTATGTAGAATGTAAGTTATAATTCATTGTTACATACCGAGTTTGAACCTGGACTGTCGAACTGAAAGTCCGAAGCGCTGACTACTAGACTACCCACTTTTACAGTAAAAAAGATATGAGACATTTCGCGATTTTCAGTTTCAAAGATATAACACAAGTAAAGGAGAAAAGTCACTGAAATCGCTCCCTATAGACCAAAGAAACTTGCGTAAAATGGCGAATATTTCAGTCGAACAGGACTCCTATATTTCCTATTCAAAAATGCCTTTGATATAAGGAATGCACTTTCGAGAAACGTAAAATTGTCGTTTTCTTGCGTATTGAAATTTTATTTCTTTTACATTTCATTTCATTAACGACATTCAACTATTTTAGTATGTGACGAGACTGCGAACAAGCACAAGGTCCATGATGACAAGAGATAATCGTAGCTTACAACAATTAAAACGCATTAAATTTGCAAAAAACCGACTTCATCTTCGTCTTTATCATCAACATTTATCGTTTAATGTACATGAATAATTAATTAATCGGTAATTTTTTCCCCGCGTTGGTCCGGGTCTTCTGTGTAGAATAGACCATCTGCCTTCTTACCAGGCAGCTCTTAAGAGACGAGCATAGGTTAACTGGGTCACTACCTACATGACCACTGGTGGTAGAGTGCTGTGCAACGACTCGCCCGGGTAGGGATCCACCGCCTTACCTATTCCTGTCGCCATAATGACATTGTCGTTTTCCGATTCGGAGGGTAGGGTAGGCCGTCGACTTGCACATAAGGTCTAACAGCCCAACCACATAGTAGCGGCGCACCTGAAACATCTATGGTGTCTATAGGCCACGGTTGTCACAACCCATTCGCTGTCTTATCCCAAAAAAAATACGTTCAAACTGAACCAATTGCTATAAAATGTATGCAAGTTGACAGTACTCTGCAAGCAATGGTTTTGTTGGTAATGTCACATTGACATAATATGCTCGTCTCTTGCAAATCTGGATCTATGCTACGCATTAAGTTTTACAATTACTCTTATAGTTTTGACTATTCTTGTCTGCCTGGTATTTACGTCGTGGCAGCACGTTTGTCTTTCAATACTTTCCAAAAATATTACAATAGGGCTTTTACAGCATCTTCAGAGTTTTGTAAATAGTAACAAAAAATATCCCGATATTTGGTGGGCTAGAACATTCCTAAATGTTTACTAGTAAAATCTAATGTTACCTCTCCTACATTCGAGCAACACTCAAACAAAAACAAGCGAATTTACGATTTTTTTCATTCGATGAGTAGCTACGATGCGACAGACAATCACACGTACACATAGATACGTTTGACTTATAACACCTCTCTTTTTCTATATTATATACTTTCTATCCTCGGCGCTTGGTGAAACTTCATTTTATGTGATTAAATTTTTAACACTTGCACTGTTTAACTAATTTATTTTGTATATAAAAGTAAATTAGTGAAACAGTGCAAGTATTTACAATTTAATTACGTCTTTTTTTCTGTCTGGGCTAAAGACTAACTTTTTATTGACGCCATTTTATATTTCTATTTGCTGTTACTATAAAAAGTAGATATGTTAATAGTACTGGTAAGCCGTTTGCACCTACCTATATATACCTATATACATCACTTACTACGTGAGGTGAATCTAATAATTTTAATTAATAGATTACTGACGGATGGTTGAGACGCGAGCCCTACGATGATATTTGAAAGAAAATTGAATAATTTTCTCAAACCATACAAAATACTCGACATACTTTGTTTTTCCCTTCTATTTTACTGTTCAGAATATAGCAGCGACAGCGAACGGTCCATTCCGTATGTGTAGTATTTGGGTCAAAGTGGAAAATTCAATCGGGTCGAAAAGAGCAAACACGCAGAGTAGGGAAATGCAAATATGGAACTACTAAGCATTGTCAAATGAACAAATAAAACTTTATGACAATCTGGCTTGTTTTTTTCCACAGATGATGTATTTAAGAACTTATGTATAGGTAGTAGGCACCGTAACATTAATTATGATGGGACAGTGAATAAAACTTCAGTCTTCTATCAAGACAATAGCCACGATTTATTATACTTAAATTATATACCTATATATATCATTCATTCAGACATACCCTGGTCTTGCACGATTCATTTAACGGTCAGCGACATCTAGCGAATTTGTTTGACCTACTACATTATACAACTAATTAACAATTTTTACACACAATATACAGTAAATTATGGTTTATAGCTTTCCTAGAGTAGCAAATATACCATTATTTTGATTTGTAAAATAACTAAAGAATAAGAAAATATATTAGTTTATTAAAACAAAATAACCTAATCTATGTTGCCTATCAATCCTAAATGGTTGGCGACGCATCTGTTAATTGTTGCAAATGTTAGTAGACGGCGATGATCAATAACCGTCTGGTGACCTATTTGTCCGTATGTATCCTTTTATATATATAATACATATTTTTTTTTATTTGTGTGTCATATAAGAAATTAAATACAGTAAAGTTTAAAAAGTAATGTTTATCTTTTAGATATTCTTGTTAGAGATGAACCATCTTCTGAACTGATTTTTATGTTTAAAATAATTATTATGTGTAAATCAAAAGTTAGGTAAAACACAGTTTAACACAATTTTAAAATCAACTAATAAGTAATATAATAAAAAATTTTTTTACTACAAGTTTTAACTATTTGTGCGCACTAAAACGTAAATAATAATTGTACGTATACAAGACTAATGGTGTTCGTGCATTGATGTATCCAGATTTTACAATGTAAGAACATATAGTAATATACATTGTAAATATGTAGGTATTTGTATATGTGTTAGGAAAATCTATGTTAAGTTCTTAACATTTAATGTTCTTAAGATCCAAATTTTCAAGTGAATTATTAATATTTCATTGCTATGTTTCCTTCATCATCACCAGACCTTGATCTAGAAAGCATCCAGTACCAATATCCTCAAAAAACGGATCTAAAGAGCCCAAGTACGATGCAGTTACGTTATTTCATTGCAAAGTTCCTATGACTTGATTCCTATTACTCTCTCCTATGACCTTCTGACTTGATCGTCGTATCAGCTTACTAACACCATAATATTACATTGTCACCTGACTTATATGTGTATGCAATTTTTTTTTTTGCAAAATGCATTTTTAAAAACCTACCTGAAATTGGGAAGTGGGTCAAATTTGAGTTCGAAGATTTGCGTACTAGCATTATATTACAACAAGTAAAATAAAAATATGTAAACAAACAGTTTTTTTATAAAATCAGAAATAACTTAAATAGCGCAGCTCTATAAGTTTAAAATTGATACAAAAGAAGAGAAACTTTCTCTCTAATATAATTAAAACGAAGTGAAACTGCAGAAAACCGACTCTAAAGGCATTATGCGTGTATTATATGATTGACAAATAATAAAAAGAAGTACCTTCATGCCTATTATCTCCGAAGGAGTAGGCAGAGATGTCCAGTAGATATACTAGAACACTTACAATTAGACAAAGTACTAAGGTACGTCGGGCATATTTCAATCGCGGGTAATGTAATGCTTACTTAGAATGATATGAAAAACGTTTAAGAAAAGTTGTCCGACCTGGGTATTGAATCCGAGACCCTACGCGGCTAACGGTCTTAACGGTCTCAATATCGGAATTCGACCTATAAATTCCAGCAACAATCTCTATAATAAAATATATATACTTATAATAAAATTGTAAAAGATTGGATTCTGTACATTGAAGATATTTATAAAAAAAATAGGTCCAACCTACACGACTAAGTAAAATACATTTTTTTTAGAATTTTTGTCTCTTACACATAGGATCTCGATAGAATATAATTGATAGACTGTGAAGTATTTTTTTCAAAGAAAAGTTTCGTAGTTCATAAATTATGGCCATAATAAATTTGACTATAAATGGAAAAAATGCCCATCATAAGTGGACGACCAAATATACGGAAATTTTTAAGCGTATGATTGATTAGGTCAGTAGCTGATAGTAACCTATATTCCGAGGTCGATTATAAGGTACTTTTTATCCATTTACTTAAGGGGTTTCCGTAGGCCATTCATGAATGCGTCATAAGATTTTTTACTGTTTTTTCGTAGGATAGAATATAGTTCACAGATTTTTTTTATTTTTTTTAGAAATATTATTTTTTGCAAGTAGTTTTGTATGTGACATGACATTGACATGTCATGACACAAGTTTGTGTCATGAGAACGTTATTGCTATGGGATTAAATCTAATATGGAAGGAGGCGGCGGAAACGGCTGGTAACAAATAAAACATTAACTTGGCATGTAGAGTTATCTCTCTTCATCGCATGTTATGCTAAAAGCTCTAACGTTAATGTTTGCACAGACCGGAAATTCTGTCATTATAATTGTTAATGTCTGGAAAATGATAAAGTTCACATGTTAAAAGCTCTCTTTGGTTGAAAGTCATCTCATTATTTTAAAAATAACTTTTTTAATAGTAGTGAAATTATAGTGCTATGTACATTTTGATGGTAGGATGAGTTTGTTACATATTTTACGTGTGTGGGTTCCGAGTTAAAATAAAAGTGTTACGTTAAGTTAAGTTAAGTTTACGTCTTGTTATATACTTTTGACATTGCAAATTCTTATGATATAATTTTTGATGCAAAAATCTCTATGCTTATTAATTATATATGTGTACATACCTTATACTACATATTATGTAAATTTTAATCTATATAAAAAAATTGTGTGTTACACCATTTATTACTCAAGGACGACTAGCGCAATCTTCATGTTTTTTGTGTTTTTGAATTTATCTCCGCCAAAAAAAGATAATGGCAATTACAACTGAGAAAAGTTAAGGAAAGAAGGTAGTACAAAGCTTGCGGGAACAGTTAGTAAATAAAATAAATAATAGTTTAAAAAACTATAAAACACGCTTTTATTGCTTGTACAACTGAAAACTAGAAAATAATTCTAAGTTATAAAGTGTTCATGTTACAGGGGGAGAAAACCAAACTTAAGTATTTAACAAAA
>DVZL01001723.1:0-16884 GCA_018236625.1 Lasaia peninsularis
GCGTGCGTGCGTGCGTGCGTGCGTGCGTGCGTGCGTGCGTGCGTGTGTGTGTGTGCGTGTGTGTGTGTGTGTGTATTTGTGTGTGTGTGTGTGTGTTTGTGTGTGCGTGTGTGTTTCATTTCAAAGAATACTAGTCCAATTTTGATGCGGTTTTGACTGATGGGTTTGGACATATGGCTCAGTTATTATGAATATTTTACTTCACTGTTTGAAACGTATTTGTATTGGTCTGGAAACTTTAAGGCGTAAAATTTATTACATAACATTTTAGCCAAACGGCAGATCTTTTGGTAAATTTAGGTACGTAATAGAGTTATTTCTCTAACTAACGGAAACTTCTTGACCAAAAGTAGATGTAGTGGTACAAGTAGAAAACACTGTAAGTTCATCATATAACATGTACCTAATTACTATCAATAATTGGCGAAGAAACATTGACCAACGAATTTTTCTTATTAAACATCGTATAGATCACATCAGTGATCGAGCGTAGTTGCTGTCCGACTTTCCGGCTCGGGTTAGATTCCTGGGTAGGTCAACTTATTCTTATTTAAGTTTATGCAGTTTATTTAAATATTATAACGTTGCCTGTTGCTGTTGGATTTGTGTCCGATATGGCCACAGACTTGCCATCTTTCACGTTATGCGATCTGTAAATATGTACCTCTGCCAACATAAAATATGGGAATGAGATTACTTGATGTTTATTTTTAACCTCCTGAATCTACTTAGAATCAATATTTATGGTTTTACTATGTCTTTAGGTAAAGATATCTTGTTTTACATCACATGATTAAACAAAAAGAAAATTTATATTTGGTGAAGCATTTTTATTGACAAACTGAGATAATGAAATTCAAAGTGTGGTATAAACGTATGTAATATCCAAGACGCAACCTTGGCCACGAGCGTACAAATTTCACAAGTACTGAATCAGGATACACACGGGCCGATATTATCAGCTTTCACGTCGCCGGAAAACAACATAGGAATTATTTTATCATATTAGTAACAAATCTTCAACTTAACAGTAATTACACTTAGAAAATGCAATTGTTCATTGAAATTGAAAAGTTTTATCACCAATTAATCAAAAAACTGATATCGCAACACTACTTTCAGCAATACTACAAATGTTGTGATTAGCAGTAAAAAAGCTTCACTAGGGCCAAAAAAAAAATTATTAAAAATAGTGTATTAAGGCAAAAAAATATCAATAAAATGTTTAGTTGCTAAATCTAATAAATAAACAATCTTTTTGCTAAATTATAAGCCCATAATGACGCTAGTATGTACTGAACACAATCGCCAATAAGAAATTGTTTGACAATAATTGTGTTCTTCGTTTATCGATTGGAAATGGTAGTAGTATAATAATTAATTAATCATTTTAAGTACAACTTACTTCTGACGGTTTCACCTACCTGATACCAACGAATAAGCATCTTAATGCTTACTTTCATTGTTGTATCTTTGGCAATGACGAACTTCAATGCAAACTTTCAACCCTTTCAACCTCAATTTCGCAATAGAAATGTGTTCTATATCCCCTTTCCCAATATCAATTTTATCTCTGTAGAAAACTTCATTAAAATCGGTTCAATTGTTTAAGCGTGAAAGTGTTATTTTTTAAATTATAACAATAGTCGAGACTGCTTAAGAATTGCCTTTAACTCTAAAGTATTAATAACGCCTAAAAGAAAAATAAATGTTGTGACAATTGTATATGTATTAGTTTGTTTGCGTATTTATTAAAGCTTTCTTACACAAAATCGAGCCGTGTGTACACCGCTTTACTCTCGGGTAGAAATAATAGATAGCATCCCATCATTATGATGGACACGTAGCGTAGGTATCAATAAAATTGATTTCCCTTATCATGCAGCTCACGTCCTCGGTCCCCTGCTGTCCTAACTTTTTAGGCTGTGTATTTTTATTAAAATGTCTGAAATATTTTCAGTAGCGGCGATGTAATCGGAAAGAGATATTATAATGTAATACAATATCATTGAATGCTATTTGCACTTATGATCCTTCTAGCGCACGGATTTAAAAAAAATGAATTAAAAATTTAGAGCTTGTAACGTTTTCAGGGTTTAATGAATGAAATTATCCACAATGAGGAAATCAAGTTCACAGTGATCAGTTGAAGTCATTTTTTTTAAACAAAACAGCTTGTGATCTAATCATACTCCAGATGATACACTGTATTCGCGATACGCTATTATAGTTGTCGTCAAAGAAACTTATCAAAGTTGACTCTGTGCTATTGGTTGTTTTACTTTTGACAGTAAAACAGACACACGGACAGATGGATAGATGGACGGACGGACGGACAAACAGACATAAATACAGACAGACATACAGACAGATAGATAGATAGATAGATAGACGGACAGCGGAATCTTAGTAATAGGATCCCGGTTGTACACTTTGTTCCTTTTTTATAGCAATGAGACATCTTACGACCTTGATTTTGGACTGAAATCCCAAAAACAGAAAGATGAAAATCCATGATGACAGAATTGACTCTATAAATCTGACAAAATATCACAACAACACTTTTAGAGAGGCTGTTTCGTATATTTATGAAGGAAGTGAACGTCGAACGCCTCTAATTCCGAAACTTTATAACTCGGTAACGATGTCTGGGACAAAGTATCACCAACTTTCCGACTTAACGAGACTCCCTGATTTTTTCTTTACTATTTTAACCCACATTATTTATGCTATTAACTCTTCATCATTATAATATCTAAGTTCCTCAACGTTATTAGTAATAAAATTTCCATGAAGTATATAACTTAGGGACTCGTTTCAGTAGTTTAGTAGTTCGAGTAGTGAAATTTCGTCATATAGGTATTTTCAAAAAGAAATAATCCTCTGGTCATAAGCATAGAGTTATATTTTAAAGTATCATAACTATAAACAATGTGGCAATGAAAAAAGGCGACCTTATTACATGCACATAAGGTCGTAGTTTGACCTAGACTTTCAAATATTATTATTCAAATAATACTGTTTTAAGGCGTCACGCTACGAGCTTCGAACGTCTTTAAAGGCAGATTGAATAGGCACCGTCTAGATTAGTGACTGAGACCTTGACTTTGACCTTGACTTAACAAATATATTATATATAACCATTTTATATAAATTATATATATTACTTATGGCAATTTAGATTTATATGTTTACTAGGTATATTATGCATGTTATATACGTCTGACCCTTATTTTTGAATCACCCTATATATTAAACATAAACCGCATCAAAATCCGTTGCGTAGTTTTAAATTTCTAAGCATACATAGGGACTGTCAGCAAAAAGCGACTTTTTTTATACGAAGTAGTGATGTTTAGAGCACCTTTGAACATCATTTAGTTGACGGTTTCCTGGAAGATATCGATGTTTGGTGATATGGCTGCCAAAGTATTTTAGTCTGTAGTATTTCTTTCTATTTTATTTTTATTTAGTAAGTATTTCTTTTATATGATGATCTTTTTTTGTGTATAACACTTATTCCGTTCTATATTTCAAAATTGTTTGTAGGTTAAAGTCAATTTAATTACTTTAATATTTAAATCAAATTCAAATTCAAATTCAAATTTATATTGTGAAAAGTTTTAATATTTTCGAATATTTATCATTGAAAAAATAAACAGTATAATGGAATTTATAGTTTTCATCATCGGCAATTGGTGGAACTCCGATAAAATGATATGGAAAATAAAATGATAAATTATTGGCGATTTTCCGCTTTTTAGCTGGAGAAAATTAATAATTTTAATGTTGCATACAATTGTTTGTCGTAAATAGCATTTGCAACTTTTCAACCATACTAATTAATTAATCATTAAAGCAAATTAGTTGCAAAGTTTAGTATTTACTTAAGATATTGACGATTGTTAAAATAATCAGAAATATTTTTTTATTAGTTAAATTTTGTGTACAATAAATTATTAAAAAAATAAATAAATCAAACGATCCAAAATCTTGAAAAGACATTCTTCAAAAATTAATGTCTTCATGCATTTGAAATCGTGGGTAGATGTTATTATAAACATATACACAGATAGTGATTGAACTACTGTTTGGCAATAATATTAGCTATGCTTATAACCAAAAGCAATCCACATTAATTGGAATGTGTATAGACAATTTGCTTATGGCCCCCAATGGATTGCAGGCTCGCGATACAAATAGACAGGGTATCGGGGGCAGCTTGACCGATGATCTCGTTTGCCGGGTCATCCTTGTCCGATAATTAAATCCAACCAATATATACGTTATTGTGCTCGATTTTAGTATTTCTTAGTCATATTTATTATACTAACTTTTAAAATTTTATTCTTATTTTAAAATGTAAACTCATTTACCTAAGAGGCTTGCGAGGCTTTGGAAGAAAAAAATGTGATAGCAAAATATTGCACTAGAGAAGGCTCGCATGTGAGCTTATGCAAAAAATATATATTAATAATTAAGTCAAGGGTTTATCAATTGCTTGAGGCGTCTGGATCGTCTGTTGTAATTGAAACCTTATGCACCTAGTAATAATGAGCAAATTACGCAAGCACAGCTATGAAATTGTGTCTCGATTGAAAAACTCTACATTTTTGTTTGGTACGCCTATATCGATGCAAAGTTTCCAACAAGGGATGCCGCAGTTTCATAGCAGAGTTTGTTAGTTTTTTTTATTTTTCTGTAGAAATGATTTCAATACACTTTTATAAATATTTATTACTTGTAATAAAAATTTTCGGTGTACAGCCGTTATTCCTAAACCGGCCTATAAGAGTGGTGTATAAGCGCTAGAATATATATTAGATAAGTGTATTGAGACAAGAAAGGGAATATGTAGAAAAATAAAACATTTTTTTTATTTGATTTCCTTTGTTTTTTTTTGGATGAAATTCGGTCATCAAATCGCACACATAATATAATCGCGCAAATAATAATCGTAAATCATTATACATCGGATCGGTGTAATCGGAGAAGAATATAGCTACCTTACTCGACTTAAAATAACGATAACGCAGTAAAACTGCAAAAACCTTACTTCAACTTTGATGGGGAATCGAATCTGAGCCTGGCCGGTCGGACGGTCAAGAAAAGTAGCATATTCAATTTTAAAATGTCGGTAAGGTATCCGTGAAACTCTCGTGTTGCGGATGTTACCCGGCGGTGAGCATAATTTACTATCAGATGACCCACTTGTCTCTTTACCTCCTCTCCTATAAAAGTTTAGTATGTTATAATACTTATTTATATATTGAGTCTTTACTTACAAATTAATTCTATTCAAAACTAACTATTCAGTTGATTATTTTAAATTTATAATTGAGGGACAATTTTATAATTGTGTATTAACGCACAAGCTACGACATCCTTCTCGATTTACCTAATATGTTAATTGTCATATTAATAAATTAAAATTATATGATCTGAAAACTAGGCTATACGCAGAAAATATAGTGCAATTGGGTCAATCGATATCATTAGACTTTGCCTAGGACATTTACATAATGAAAGCCCTTTACATATTATGGCTAGTTTAAACCTATAACTTAATAAGTAATCGCCTCTGTGGTTGAGGGTAGTCGGTACCCGGCTTTGATGCAGGAAAATTCCCAGTTAGAAAAACTCATTCGTACATAGTAGAGTTCAAACCTGAACTACCGAAAGGGTAGTCCGAAGCGCGTACCACTAGGCCACCGAAGCTCAAACAACAAATTTTAATTTTGTGTATATTTTTTCGGTACCGAAAAATATTTGCCAAGTATAAAATAAACAACTTTCTTTGAAATTCGTAGTAGTCTTTTTTTTAAAATAGCGCGTGCCAAAGTTATCAAGATTTAAAACATTAAAGGACTTCGTAATGAAGCCTGTGACTAATGGTGGTATGTGAAGATCAACCGTCTGAACGGGTTCCAATATGGGTACCAATGAGTTTTCTAGCTTAAGTACATTTTTTGGGTGCCTTTACAATTATGATTTCGATTCGCCCTAATCTTGGAATAAGTCTCTGGATTTCAGGGGTCAGATGGCAGTTGTCAAATTCCCTAGATACGGTAGCCAATACTGATATCTGATAATACAAATAGGATAAAGCTAGGACGGCGACGTATGGGAGTACGGGCGTCGTCTATAAGTGATAAAGAAGTGTGAACAAAAAGCAGCCTCAGTATCTGGTAAATCGAGATCGTTAAATATCGCCATCACGGACTGTCGCTGTCCGTAACGACCTTTTGCTGGCACATTTACATAATGAACGACCTATACGGTCACATCGGGTGAAACCAACTTTAACACTTCGCATTTTAGAACTTACACTCGTTTTCCAGATCGTACATTCATCATGTACTATCTGCTGTTTAGCATATTTATAGAATGTGTCATCAAACATAAGAAATAATGATATTTTAGAAAGTCTTATTTCTTTAATCCAATTTAATTTTCATTGTGCGGGTAAATTAAAATAGATTCCCGCAATCGACAATCGACGCGACTTCGCGACGTGGTTATAAAAAATTGCAACGCTTTCAGTTACCGTAATAAGGCTCTCATGATTTCCCGTACGCCTCACCATAATAATGGTAGTGCTTTGCAGTAGGTGATCTCATTCGTTAGTACTCGCCATCGTCGTGTTTACTATTGGAGTAAGGAAATGAACCTATACGACATTCATTAGTCGAGATGAAACTCCTTCGCCTTTCAAACTTTTATATTTATGACGTATAACTTAAGAAGCCTGAAGTCTCTAAATATAGTTTCTTGACAAGTTATTCATGCAAGTGTATACGTTTGAACTCTTAAATTTAATTTACTTAATTAATATCAACATAAGCATCCTAGACACCGTTGCATGGAACGTTACTTGGCGAAGTAGCTCAACTACTTCATAAAGCGTTCGCATGAAAAATATAGTGTTATGTCATTAATCAATCATACCATAATACTGTGATTAGAAAGTCAATATTACGATGATCATTTGAAGTAATTTTTTCACGAAACAGTCCTAAAAGTAAATATAATTCTATAATATATATATTCCTAAAGCAAATGTGCTATGTGTTGTACTGTTGTAACGTTATCGACTTATCTTTCTATCTAACATTATAAGTGCGAAAGTTTGTGAGTTTAGACGCATGTTTGTTACTCTTTCAAGAAAAAACTATTAGATAAATATGGATGCAACATTACAGTAATATAGTTTATACATTGGAAATACACATAGATTACAATTTGTAATTATTTTTATTTTGGTCTTAATATAAAGATACAGGACAAGTCGAAAAAAATATGACTTCTGTGATCTATATTAACGCATGCTGCCTAAACTATTGGATTTACACAAAGATGATGTACCGTAGGATGGTTTGTTTTGAATAGATCTAAAGGAACGTCCGCAACAGCATATAATATCTACCTTTTATGTGGAAGCCACTATGACCAAAATTGTGAATCATAAATTTATCATCTAAATCAATACATTTGTCGCTTTAAATCTGTACATCTATACAAATAAATAAAATTGTAGTATCTGTACATTAATATGATAATTCAAAATAACTTATTTTATTAAAATATGCATTTAAATACAAGGAAGTACATATACCAAAAGAATATTTTTACAATTTTTGTCTGTATTTTTTTGTTACCCGCTAAACTATAAAACGACTGGACTGATTTAAACGGGACTTTCACTTGTAGACAGATGACATATAAGGGGTAGCTTACACGATGTCGCGAGCACTGATAGTGTTTCATATAGATAAATTATCACGGTATGATTTACTTTAATGGAGCGCCATAGAATGAAATGAAATGAATCATATAGCTTAAGCATCAGATTAACTTACTTTTAACCGGCTGCAGTTGACAAGAGCGAGGCTATGGGCGGAAAACTAGTTTTTTATGGGATGTGATAGCAAACAGGGACAGGGGTCTCTTGATGGCAAGATACAACCCTGGCCTAGAGACACCATAGATGTTGTAGGTTGGTCGGTTTGTTAGACCTTATGTGCAAATCTACCGGCTCTGAAATGGAATACGATACTGTCATTACAGTGGCAGGAATACGTAAAGCAGTGAATCCCTACCCATGAATGAAGGCAGTTGGACTATTGTACACAGAGGACCCGGACCAACACGAGGAAAAAATAGTTCCTAATAAATGGGAAGTATCTTTTATTTTCACCTCAAAGCAGTTGAACTGATTTCAAAAATATCTTAACGTAGAGATTTATCATATGTTGGAGAAGGAAAATGCCTACTTTTTTATCCTGAGATCTCTATCGGATATTGCAGTGGAGCTTCATTAAGTACCGATATTAGTAGATAAGGTTGTCTTCGAAAAGCTGACCTAGCGATATGCCGTTATGGATGTGTGCCAGATATTCCCTGATCAAACTGGTAGAGGGCGTTGCAACTTTCGCTTAATTACACTGAAACAATTCTATTGCTTGCTAGTAAAAAATCTATTAGATTTTCGCACTAATATTCCACAAATGCCGTCAGATTTGTTAGATTAATAATATCACTTTATTAGGGTTCAGTAAAGGGTAAAAACGGAATACGATATCTCATGGACCGTTATAGCTTGACAGTTGAAATTTGCACAAATTATGTATTTCTGTTGCCACTATAACAAAAAACAAAAACAGAATAAAATAACTATATAAAGTACCATACAACAAACGTGATTTATTTTACTGTTTTATAGATAATAATACAGAACCCTTCATGCATGAGTTTGACTCGCACTTGGTCAGTTTTATTATTAACTTTCTTTGAATCCAAATTCGGAATACGACACTAGAAAATATATCTTTCTTATAGAATACAAAAATAAATGGAAAAAGAAGCGGACCAATGGACGGTAATTGTCACCGTCTTTCGTCAGTTGTTTTATTAAAACATATCTCCACGCTAAGTCCTTTCGCGTGGTAGGCCGAGAGTAGTATCTTGTTTTTGACCTTTTAGAAATGAGGAAACTCGATATTGAACGCTTCTCTGTCGTATCAAATAAAAAAAAAACAATTAAAATTTCATCCGATTCAAAATAACTTTCAATATAAATAATACAAATTTGATTGTTTTTGCAGATCCAGTATCTTGTCAGAAACAAAAGCTGAAATTCTTAATTAGAACGAAGTTTCCGTCGCCGTTGTTTTTTCGACTTCAACTTGTTACGTAGCTTATTACCCTTTTTAGGGTTCCATGGCAGAATAGCAAAAAACGGAACCCAAGTAAATTATATCTGCCTATCCATTTATCAGTTCGACACAGTGACTTTGCTAGAAAACAACGCATGAGTACGCAGTTGAAACCTTGTAGGTTTGTATGCTGTGAACAATTTTACGACTTTTACACGCAATAATAAAAACATAATATATTAAGCGAGGAGGCTACCTGTATATATTTTTGACGAACCAATATATGAAAACGTCTATATTTAGTGAATTGAAAACAAATGTTTCTCAAAGTAATCGTGATATATATTGATACTATCAAAGTTATGTATTTTAAAACGAGATAATGAAAAATCTAAAAAAATATATGTAACAATATATGCTTGCTACTACGGAACGCTTTGCGCATGAGTCCGACTCACGCCTTTCCACATTTTTAAGATCTAGACTTGAGCTGCATTTTCAATTTTGTTTTATCGCTCACTAGATTTTCAGCTTTATTTTTTTTTGTTTTCTACGGCACCCTCGTTGGTCGAGGGGCTAGCATACTACATACTTTGTACCACTGTTCACTAAAGTAGGAAGTTCATTTGTACAATAATTATAGAGCTGAGGTTCCCAAACTTATTTCGTCTAACACCCAATTTAAAAATAATTTATATTGTTACCTTGCCCCCGTAAATCACATTAGCACCCTCCTCTAGGTCTCGCCCATTTTGGGAAAAACTGTTTTAGAGGTATTTCTTAGTCGTCTGGATGTTTCTAAATTTTAGTATTATCATTCGTGTTTCTGTGTATTATTACAGTTGAGCAATATCCTGCAAATTATTTGCTTAACTTGAGGGTTAGATATATTTAAATAATTTCTTAGAGTATTAATATAAAAACAAAAAATAACATATTATATTTATAATAAAAATTATAATATTTTCCATGTATGATAATTCATGCTATATATTCATTAAAATAGAAGAAAGTTTAATTAAGACAGTCAGGGTCGTGTTCCAAGTGGCACATAATCACTATTTGCGCTTTGAGATGTGCTCTAATATACCTAATTAAACATTTCACTATCATGATCACAAATCTATGAAACTAAATAAAAAAAAGCTAAAAATCCGCATACCCAGTGTCATAATCCTGCGCACGCCGCTGAAGACAGTCAATAATTTATTTAACACTATGTCTTACACTCATGTGATATTACAAGATAGAAAAATAGGTTGGCAACGCATCCTAAATTCCTCGGACCTCAAACATCAGTGTTACTAATGTTGAGATCTTAGCTACTTTATAACAAATACAAAATCTCAATAGAAAAATGAAAGACTGAAAAGATAAATAAACAAAGCGAATGTGGACGCCTGTAAGTACCGGGGAAGACCTACGTTAATAATCCACAACGACCAAACAGCTTGCGCACTTTCCTAAAGAGAAACCGACGTGTTTGTATGAAGAGAATGATGAATGTGGAGGAAGCTCTGCAAGCACGTGTTATATGCATAATAGTGGCATTCGATACTTTCTGCCTACCCCAAAAGAGACCTGGTGTGAACATATTATGTATGTTTGGTAACACCACAAATATTTATTTCCTTATCTTCCTTCCTTTTTACAACAATATCAAAACTGTATCTGTAGATAGATGTAGCGCAGGTGGTCAAATACGCAATCACTGATATAACTTCTAAGATTGCTCCCTAAATCTTGGATATTGGTCGGCAAATAGGTCACGTAAGAAAAACAATGACGTATAAGTTTAGGTCGGGGCCAACATTTTGTTATTCTGCGACAAAATTGTTGAAACTATTGAAACACGAGCGGCCCGCATTTCGGGCTTATTACAGAATTACACAGGGAACTTGCCGACAAGTCATGAAAGGGTGAATTCAAACACTGAATATGCAGTTATAGTTTATTCATATTAATAAAAAGGAAGTTATTAGCCAATAACGTCTCAACCAATAAAATTACAGATCATTTGAAATTCTGGATTTTGATTGGCTGAGAATACCTTTCGGTTGATGACGTCACTGTTTTCTTAACGTGAACTAATAATAATTAATTTACGTAACAAAATAGTTGGGACAGGAATCCGTCCAAAAATTTTCATTGTCTATCTATATGTTATTAAGATCTAATATACATTCTAAAGATGAAGTGTTATTATTATTGTTTTTACAAAAAATATGTCTTTTCTACACAGTCCCAACAGACGTTTTGATAACAGATCAAAACGCTATTATATGTAGATTATATTTGTATTACAGGTATATGTATACTATAAAATGTATACGATAGTCCATAAAAATATTAAATTCTTCTGGACTATCGCTACTAAAAATAAATTTATAGTAGGTATATACTCTTGTGTTGTGGTTAATAGGGCTTTCTAATGTTAAACTGATCAAAATCAGTTCAGAGTTTATCGATAAACAAACAAATCTTTCCAATTCGTATATGTACTTATTTAACGTTTGGCAAGAAATGCAAACACTATTTCTTCACAAGACAACACGTGTCAAAAGTTAGCAGCGACGATGTAAGATATGGTTCTTGAAAATTTGCGTCTTGAAATTTTCAGGAATGAAAAATTTGCTACATAAGTCGCTGACATTTTGTCGACGATGAGACGGTCGTCTTTTGAATACTCTATTACTTATGTAATACAGTTGCAGTTGTCTTTTGTTTTTTTGTTGTTTTACAATAGGCGAACATTTGGCCACCATCTCATCTGAGGTTAGTGATAATTCGGCCGAAGATGGAACTGATTGAAGATGGGATGGATGAATAGAAACAGCCTATTCTATATGGTATTGAATATAGATAATAAACTATTCCGGAATACATAATATTAAAACGTGTATGGGTACATTATAAAATGCAAATGTAAATCGTTTTTTAAAGTCACTAAACTCTGTAAAATACTTACTAATTGACGGCAAAGAGGATGAGGATTTTTTTTCGACTGTATAATATTAGAGTCCCGTACCAAAACGATAAAAAAGGAAACCATGTTATTAAGACTCTGCTGTCCGTTTGTCTCTCTGTCTGTCGCATGAAGTGTGATAGAAAAGTAGAAGTGAAAGTTAGAAAGTTGTAATTTACACAGATGATGTATTTCTGTTGTCACTATAACAACAAAATCTACTAGAAACCGAATAAAATAAGTATTTAAAGAGAGCTCCCGTGCAACAAACGTGATTTTTTGCCGTTTGTACAGGAAATGGTGCGGAACGGGTTTTTTGTTCATTTGTCACGCAATTTTTCCACCATTTGCAAAAATATTTTGGTAATCTCGTTTTGTAGCATATATCATGTTTGTGAGGGGAAGATATACATTTATGACAATAAGTTTAGCCACAGTTACCCCCCTAAAATAATCAAAACCAAGAACCAAAATTAGTCTTCCGAGAAACAGCCCTTGTTGTTAGTGTTGTAGATAATCCCATCCAATTAAATAATCATTTCTCAGCCTTAATACTCTGCTTGCCCACGAAATTTGAAGTTGTAAAAACCATGCGGTTAGCAACAAATTAGTTTTTCGACGAAAAATCATGTATTAGTAGGTGATTGTCTTTTACTATCAGAAGCCGCCTGCAAAAAAATAAGAAAAGGCAACTCACACTCGACTATTTCAGCTTCGGCTTCATCTTTCAGCATAGTCATTTATCATGTTTGCTAGAAGCGGTGTAGCAATGTCACGAAATTGAAATTCAGCCAGGACTAGAAGCTATGTAATGTTGGCGCTCTCTGTCGCTCATTAAACCCGATCACAAAGCAAAGGAGAGTAATGTTTTAGCTATTTAAACTATTTTGTTTAATGGGATAAAACAGTGAATAAGCACACGGATCTCCTGACAGTAAGAGACAACCGCGGCCTATAGACACCATAGATCTTGTAGGTGTGTCACTGTGGTAGCCAGGATGTTAAGCCTGATGTGCTACCGGCTACCCTACCCTCTGAACTGGAAGACGACGATGTCATTGTAGGGATAGGTAGGGTGGTGGATCCCTACCCGGGTGAATTGCTGCACAGCTCTCTCCCACCAGTGGTAAAAGTGGTGCTATGACAAGATTGATATATTATTTATTATGCAACGATGAGATGAATAGAAATGGTCAAATGTATTCCCGAGTGTATCTATTCCTATTCATGTCACCATGACATCAATAGGAAGGTAGCTGGCAACATTGCACATAACGGTTATCAACCCAACCACAGACTATTAGGCCACGTTTGTCTCTTACCATCCTTATCCCATAAACAAACTCGACTACGCAATACTATCTAACCTACTGATAAAATTCTACAACAATCAAACCATTTTGGATTAGTTCTGATAAAAACTGGGATACGAGAATTATATTTATTAGAAGACAGCAAAAAATAATGCGATTCTCCTAATGGTAAAATACAATTTTTGCCTATAGACGTCATGGATGTTAAACACCATAATATTTTAGAGACTTCTATTACACTTCCATGTCGGGTATAAAACCAGGGCCTTGTCAAATGAGGTCACTTATAAACTCAACCATCACGGCTATCAAAAACTTAGCGTAAAAATCTACAATTAAAATAAAATGTCTGTTATTTCCCAAACAAAGATTAGAAATTAATTGTTCGCCATACATTTCCTCGACAGCGTTTTTTCGAAACATGATAATTAATTTCCCCCATTTGCATATAACTGTAATTGTTTTAGCTTTGTTTTTTTGTCATGCTTGATTTACTATAGTTCCACTTTTGTAAAGATTAATGTTTTCAAACAATTTCAAGAGGGTTTTTGTACGTTGTTACCTGACACATTTACCGATTATATTTTGATTACTCTTATTTTATAAAATAAATTACACTGCAAAGGTGATCCAACATAAATTTTACGCCAATTGGTTGAAATATGACAAAAATAAAAAAATATAATACATCCAGAATGTTATATTGCATTTAAATTATTAATGTTTATTAAAGCTTAATATCAATTAGTAATAAATCATTATGTACCTATTTACTTTATTTTTTGTTGTAGTTATGTATAGTTTGTTTTTTTTTTATTTTTTTTTTCAGGATGCATTTTTTTTGCTTTAGGATGATTTATTAGATTAGTTAGATGAGTTACTTAATATTTTTGAAGACACGGTGTTTACCTGCAATTTTTTGATCGTATTCAAGTGCTGATAATACTTTTAAACTAAAAAAATATTACATAATACTTCCAATAATCTGTGATACCTACGTCTATCAGTTTCACTTCCACAAAATGATATTTGCTAAAGCTTTATAACTTTTAGTACTTTGTTAAACAACTACCAGAAAAGGAGGAAGTTAATTATGCAAATGTATGTTATATGTTTATCTTTATTTAATACTAGCTGCGTCCGCGACTTTGTCCACTATTTTTGTGACGGCCTGTTGGCAAGTTTTTCAGTGAGTCAGTCGAGCAACAAAAAACCATATACTGAGTCTCTGATCTGACACATGATATGTTTGATTAACACAATAACATATTATGGTCTGAAGCTTTATTATTTTGTAACGGTTCTACTTATACATATTTACGGAGCTTCCCCAATGAAATCCAGTTTAAAATGATCCATGCGTTCTTTTGAAGTCCCCGTACATTCCAAATTTCAACTTAAGATGGACTTTTTTGATGACAGTTATTAAGCCGCAAAACTAACAATTTGGAAATAATTACGACATAGTTTTTTTGTTTTTAAATGTAAGACAGCGAACAGGCACATGAGTCTCCTGATGGTAAGAGACAACCGTGGCCTATAGACACCATAGATATTGTAGGTGCGCCGTTGCCCTGTGGTCGGGCTGTTAGACCTTATGTGCAAGTCTACCGGCTACCTTACCGTCCGGACCGGAACACGACAATATCATTATGGCAGCAGGAATAGGTAAAGCGGTTGATCCCTACCCGGGCGAGTTGCTGCACTTTTACTCTACCGCCTAGTTAATGTCACGGTGTTGGTGACAATAGAACCTGTGATCGCCTCTTACGAGCTGCCTGGGTGGAAGGCAGTTGGCCTATTCTACAACGGAACCCGGACCAACACGGACACTATGTTCAAATAAAAAATGGTATCGGACAACGTATTCCTGAATTATAGCCAAATTTAAGTGAATGAGTTTTTGAAGTGAACGGAATAAAAAGTAACCTTTAACCTATATCTTCAATGTACATTTTTGAATTAATAAAGCGGTGACTGAACGCAAAAATTTGTGGGGAACAATAACTGAGGTGCATACGGTTAAACTTCACCGCAGGTGGAAATCAAATGAGCGGTTCCCCAAAATCTCGAAAGGGAAACGTTGCACTCGTTGTTATGTACTCCCGAGGCGGTTCCCAGAAATGGTGCTTTCAGTCAGTGCGGTTTGTATAATAGGGAACTGGCGAAATTTAACGAAATTTTCTGTAATTACTACCCAAACTTATATTAATAATGTGAAATTAATTTGTTAGTGATTTTCGCCTACATATTGAATAGGTAGGTATGAGTATAGATAGATATAGTAAGTAATAGTGTAAATATATATTTAGTTATAGAGCTCAACTCGCTTTGCACAACTCAGTGCTTATCCCAATATTATGATAGTGAGAGTTGGGTATGTCAGAAGCAGTATGAAAGTATACTAATTGCGGTAGTATTGGGTGCGCTTCGCAAAGTTTGTGAAGTAATCCTTGCGTAGCGCATTTGTAATATAATAAGCTAAACATTACTACGTGATCAGAGAAAAAATGATTGGAAGAAAATGTCGGTGTAAAATGAAAAAGGGCATGCTGCGATAGTTCGGTCATGTAGAAAGAATGAAAGATTGACAAAAGCACCATACACGACCAGGTAATACATCATGCTGATGTGAAGGAATACTATGGTCTAATAATATACAAATACTATACTTTGCCCGCCTCGTTGATTGAGAGGCTAGCGTACCTACACGCCTAACCGCGAGCTTTGGGTTCGATCCTCGACGGGGACCGGCATTTGTGTGATTTCATTTGTGCATTTGTTTCCGGGTTTTGGTGTTTATTAAATTTATTCTATTATATATTTAAATATATAGAAAAACTTAAATATATACTAGAATAAATTAGTATCGTTGACTGACACCCATTGCAGAAACATTTAATTTGCTTACTTTGGAGTTAGATCAATTTGTGTAATTTGTCCAGTAATATTTATTTATAGTTTGGAGAGTGATAGAGGTATTTTTATTTTAATGTGTGGTCTTTTATCTTAACGCAGCGTTCTTGTAATTTTTTAATTATTTTTTCTGTGGTTTTTATGAGACATGAAAGCTCACAACCTTGGTCTCTATAGTTTACGTTACACAGTCGGGTAAATATTTTAGTATCAAGTAAATAATTTTGTTAAAACAGTTACATAGCGTGTGGTTTAATTTTACCGCAGGAACCAATCAACTGTGCTGTTTGTCTAAATCTAGAATATCAAGCGCGATACCAATGTATATGCCTGAGGCAGTTCCAATTGTCCATTCATTTAGTTCGGTTTGTTTAGTAGATACAATAGAAGCAAACCAAATATTTGAAAAAAAAAGATTAATATTAATCAATACCAACGACCAACACCAGTATAATTTTCCCGTGTTGGTCCGGGTTCCGTTGTAGAATAGGCCAACTGCCTTCCACCCAGGCAGCTCGTAAGAGGCGAACACAGG
>DVZL01001724.1:0-16883 GCA_018236625.1 Lasaia peninsularis
AGGGGTTAGAGGAGGGGATGAATATTTATATGGAAATGTTTTGATGATAAATAAATGTAACCGATTCGTTTTCATTGAATAGATTTTGTTTGTACACGCGGGCGAAGCCGCAGGCAACAGCTAGTCTTATTATAACAGTTCACGCGGGCGAAGCCACGTAGTACTTACGTGTAAAGAAATAATTAAAACAGTCAATGCCTTGAACATTAATTTGCGTATATGATTATATCTCTAATACGCTCTGAGTCATCCTGGTTTTCGAAATTTCCATAACTTACCTGTAAAGAAAAAAAAACCAATTAAGAATTAAATTTGGTAGACACCTTCAACTTTTTGTCTATTTGTAGCCGACATCCGTTCGAACCGTTGGCATATAAAAACTCAAGGGCATCAGTCGGAGACCCCTAATTCGGGTTTTGACCCCACTTTACCGTGCGGTTGCCTCGTTTCACAAGAACCCATTCTTCAATCCAACGGGCGTTTTGATAAAGATTTTATTAAGTTTGGTAATCTTTGAGGCCAGAGTGAATAGGTTGTATCTAGGCATATTCCATCTGAGAACTGCATCATGAAATCAGGTGAGATTGTGGTCAAATGCTTGCCTATTATCAAAAAATAATTACAAAAATTGAAATAGAAACAAAAATTAAAATCACAATTTATTTTTAAAAATTCAATATATGTTTATAAGAAATGATTCTTTCAAAACAAATTGTAACACTCTGTAAATATCTACAAGGAACATAAACAATCTTGCTGTACACGTGACTCGTCTCCATGGAATAGGTAATTAATTCCTTCGTGGACCAATGTATACGTTTTCACAATAAGCTGACCATATAAATGATCTACCTTTAAATAAATATCTATAAATTATGTTAAATCCAATTATATAAAAAGGTTATTATAATATTGCACAATATGTACCTACTTTGATGATAAAAATGCTTGGTACTGATTGCTCCTCTTTCAGTCTCTTTTATTGTAGTGTAATGTAAAATTTATGTATTTATAAAATAATAAAAAAGACAAGCCCCATGAGTTTCTTTCACCGGATCTTCTCAGTGGATGCGTTACGATCCGGTGGTAAATTTTAGAACTATATAGACGCGTCACTAGAACCGCTTGTAAGGTCTATGTGAAATAAAATATTTTGCATTAGTTAGTTCTAACGCATGTCCAGGAATACTATCAGATTCCTGAGATATTTTTAACGTACTCATTTATAGCAACATATGCTTAGGGTGATATTTCCAAAAGGACACAACTTAACCTTCCTTGAAAGAGCGTACCTACTTGTGAAAGATCAGTAATGCATTTGTCGAATGCGAATCTCTGCGAGCAGTGGTGTTTGTTTCTTTTTTAAATAAGACAGTGTACATAAGGGTCTCGTCGCTCAAGGCTCAAGGCGTGCACCAACGACCATAGCATTCAGAAGGTAACATAGTCATTATAACAGCAGGAATAGGTAAGGTAGTGGATCCCACTAGTGGTCTTGTAAGAAGTTATCGAATAATCAAAGCAGAGAATCCAGACCATCAACTACTACCATACAAACATACCATAAGGTGATTCGATGACCACTTGACTACTATAAAAAACAAGCAAAAGCTTCCAGTAGTAATTTATAGCAAAATACTAATAAGAACAATTTAATGTATAAATATTTGATTATTTGTTAAAGCATTTTCATGTCTGTGTGGAGTTTGATTGTCAAATGAAGCAATATGAAACGTATATTGACTGTGACGACTATGGAATGTCATACTTGTATCTATACGGATAAGTAAAGGTCAAGGAATCAATATACATAATGTCGTATTTTCTTGCTAAATATCATATAGTAAGGCGATTATTCAATGTTTTTTTTTGTGTTTAATTAAGTAATATTTTTTAAAAGATTAAATCACACCCTGTATTTTTGATGACTATTTGTGTAAAGTTTAATTTAATTAAAATTTTAATGAAATTGCGAACCTCTCGTTACTTTATATCTCATTCATATTTTTAATAAAAGAATGAGTAAAAGAAGTATGAGTGCATTGTGCGTTGTGCATTAAGTGCATTAGTGTAATACATTTGCAATTATTGACAAAGTCCAAAGTGTACCTAAGTGTATTCTAACATTAATTACAAATGAAGTTTCACCAATTACTTAATTTTAATTTAACCTTAAAACCTTAGTTTTAGTTTAAACTTAAAATTTCAAACAAATTGGAAAAATTGGTCAAGTGCAAGTTGGAAGTGTATCAATTATGAAATTACTAACAATAGCCCGTTTCAAATATTGTAGAAACTTTGACATGTATATAGATTAGGTACTATTCGAATGAATAGAAATTATACATATTTAGTCTAATTATACCGCGATATAAATAGCATAGCGCCATCTATTGGTCAGATCGGGTGGTTTATTTCATGAAAACCACTTTAAATATTTACTTTATTCTGTATTTTAGTATTGAAATTATAGAGGTAACAGAAATATATAATCTGTGAAAATTTCAACTGTCAAGGTATTACAGAACGACAAATAAAGTGAAATAATTGGGGTCCATTTCTAGTTTATGGGTAAGGTACAAAAAATCATACAAACGTCTTCTGTTCTCCGTTCTAACCGGGTTCCGTGTATGTATGAACTATTAATAGTCATCGAATACATTTAATATTGAACTGAATATCACAGTTTGTCTTGAAGTTTGAGATATTTGCGTTCAATAGTTTGTTTGAACCAAAGCCAAATGCATATTTTGCAAAACATAATAATAACCCAGACGATACCGTCTTCCTGCGTAGTGTCGTTTATAAACTGAGTTTCTAGAATGCTCTTTGTCTCATCAATATTGATTAACGAAGTTAAACAAATTTATTTGGTTGTTGATTATAATTAGTATACGCGTCATCATTGTTTGATACTGTCATACATATCATAAACTTAGGGTTTAATATTGCTTTCATGATGTTAAAAGTAAAATTTCAAATCTTTCAAGTCCAAAAACAATATTATTTATAGAAAATAAACCTTTTGCTACTCCTTCGAGCAATATTATTTCAATAATACAATTTGTCAACTTCAAAAAACGACCTTATTCCATTCAAATAAAGTTTATTTAGTTTACACAAAATTAATATTCGCGCCATTATTGCTTGATATCATTATATAATATCATGAGCTCAGAGATTAATATTGCTAATATAATTTTAAAAGGTTTGATACCTAATACTTCCAAGTCCAAAAACAAAATTATTGATTGAAATCGATCCTTTTGTTGCTCCTTCAAGCAATATTATTTTAATACAATGTGTCAACTTCGAAAAACGACCTTATCACATTAACAGTAAAGTTGCAATTTGAAAGCAATAATTCTTAAAATAATACCGCTTTAAGATATCAGTGTGCAGGCCCTTATTAATATTATATATACAATTTTTGGATATTGGAGGGCAAATAAGCATACAAATTCACTGATTTATTGGGTAGATTTCTAGCGCCTTATCTAATCCTGCCGCCGTAATGACATTGTGGCGTTCCAGTTGAAGGGCAAGATAGCCAGTTGACTTGCACATATGGTCTAAAAGCCCAACCATAGAACAGCAACGCGTCTATGTCTATGGTGTCTATATGCCACGGTTGTCTCTTACCATCAGGAGACCCGTGTGCTTGTCGCTGTCTTATCCCATAAAAAAAAAAACAAAAAAAATTAAATAAACAAATATTACCTAGATATGGTAACGGTGTTAACAATAACTAATAAACTAACGCTCCCTTCTTACGTATTGACAGAAAGATTTTTCGCATTAAATTACGTTAATTAGTAGATAATAGATGTTACCGCCCACCACCTGTGTAATGAGTACAAATTCCATTCTAGTATTCTGAGCTCTTATGCCGTCTATTTGAATAGAATCGGGTAGATTTCTTAAGATAATGTTTAGAAGACTGCAAGTGTCCATAAAAGCTTTAAACTATTTTCGGGGTCACTCATATCACAGTTCAACTTCACATAGTAAAACAATAATGTCAAAAACAGAGGCTATGACGAATGTATTGGTAATGTATCATTGCATTTAGACTAGAGAACTCAGAGCATATCCTCATCATCACCGTTTTGAGTCTAGTGGTTTTTCTTCTCAACATATAAAATGTAATAAAAAAAAACCTACACGCCTATTAAACCCCAATAGATAGGCAGAAATGTACTAATAGATCCACAACTCGTAAGTCAGTAGATATACTAGAAAACCCACGATTAGCCAAGGTACTAGAGCCTATAATGTGATAGTTGATAAACCAATCGCCACTTGGGGCACATTTCAATCCCTTCTTACTCAGAATAGTCTGAAAAGTATTTTAAGAAAAGTTTTCCAACCTGGGAGCCCTGGATCCTACGAGGCTAACGGTCTTAACAGGCGACGGCCGAACCATTACACTACAGAGGTGAAATAAAATAATATATATTAATAGGCTGTATCTAGGTAGGCATGTTCCATCTTTAACCGCATTGTCACTTACCATCAGGTGAGATGGTAGTCATATGCCTGCCTATTATCAAATAAGAAAATAAAAGTCTACATTTGGACATAGGGTTCCTCTATGTTCTAGAAGATCCTCAGTGAATTGTGTGAATGACTTTGTGTGATTGTCTGCACATTACGCAGATTTCATAACTCATGTCCAACAGAAATACGTCATAATAACCGTAAAACGTTCAGTAAACTCACTCACCAAAACACCATTAATCATCTAGAATGCATATCATATTTTATTTTTGTTGCGTAACGCCTTCATTATGGCTAACATCTGTAACGTGGCCATTGACGTCATTGTGATAGGGATGACCTCAAAGAAATGGGCCAGCATTTCACTTTCGGGCGTATTACGTCAAACCCCAATCTGAAATTTAGACCACCCAGAAGCGATAGATATGATATCGTAAAGCTGATGATCAAACGATGTTTACACTGAAATGCTGATAGATAATGATAGGGAGGGAGGTGCCAACGCACTATAATCCTTTAACTACTCACCGCAACTCTACATAATTGTAGCAAAAATCCGACCAAGTCGAATTCGTGCACATGGGGTTCTACTATCAATAAAAACGCCAAAAAGTCACGTTAATTTGTGAGAGCGCCCTCTACATATTTTATTCTGTTTTTACTATTTGTTATTATAGCGACAACAGAAATGCGTCATCTATGAAATTGTTAACTTTCTACCATCACGATTCATGAGAAATTGCCTGGTGACAGGCAGACAGACGTATAGAGGAGTCTTAGTAATGTGGTACAATACCCTTTATGCAAAACCCGACTCGCACTTTGCAGATTTTTAATAATTTCATAAAATTTGATCAAGCAGGAGTGAAAATATTTACGAAGTTGAAATGTTAAATTAATTTCACGAAGAGCGAACGAAACCGCGGCCGTTTATAAATCAAAACTTTTACCGAAATACATTTCAACGTTATATGATTTCAAAACACAAAAAGACAGCACTGAGAGCTCATTAAATTGCTCGACAGTTTCGTGTTCTGTCTCCTTTGTTTTTATTTCTTTAATAGTGTCAAGCAAACAAATGATCGGAGCTTTTGCAATAATTGTAAAAATCATTCTAATTCCGTCACTGTGTACTGACACTTCTGTTTGGTAACCGAAGCGAACCAGTGATAGTAGGTCACCTCATTCGCCACAGGGTTATTATTAAAGGTAACTGGACACCAAAAACGTGTTCTCAAATCGTGATTCTTGGTTCTCAGAATGTTTATATGAGGGGTTAGGTTTGTCATTGTCCTTTTATACTGCGTTATCTGAGTGGTATTTGCCGTTGCTATGGCTTTTATGCTGCGATATTTGAGTGGTATTTGCCGTTGCTATGGCTTTTATGCTGCGATATTTGCCGTTGCTATGGCTTTTATGCTGCGATATTTGAGTGGTATTTGCCGTTGCTATGGCTTTTATGCTTCGATATTTGAATAGTATTTGGTATGGCTTTTAAGCTGCGATATTTGAGTGGTATTTGTCGTTGCTATGATTTTTATGCTGCGATATCTGAGTGGTCTATGCTGTTCCTATAGCTTTTATATTACGATATCTGAGTGGTATTTCTGTTGCTATGGCTTCTATGCTGCGATATCTGAGTTGTCTTTGCTGTTGCTTTTATACTGCGATATCTGATTAGTATTTGTTATTGCTACGACCAATTTACACAAATTATCTTGAGAAAAGAACGGGATAAAAGTGTCCTATTTTCTTATCCTAATTTTAAGCTACGAGAGGTGTTAAGTTTCAGCTAAATTTGTTCAGCCACAACATTAATTAGTAGCACATTTACAATTTTTTTTAATATATAATTAAAGAAAATTGTAAATTGTCTAATTTTCTTTAATTTTCGTTAGTCTCACTAAAACTCGAGAACAGCTGAACGGATTTATTTTATCTTAGTCTTGAAATGTTCGTGGAGGTCTAGGGATATATATAACTATAATGACATTTGTGTAACATAAACAAGATATTTTATTAACTCCAGCTCTGTTAGGCAATCAGTTAAAAATAGAAATAAATTTGCTGTTTTTCTTACATAACTGTTTAAATATCTTTAGGAGATTCGAAATCAGTTTGGAAAACTACCGTGGTATATAAAATAAGGTTTTACGCAACCACTTTAGGTATAAATGAATAAATCAGATTTGACCGTCATGAAGGGGTCATTGGCAGTGAATAACAAAGAGAAAAACATTGAAGTATAACTGTTTAATTTTTAGGGATCTGTACCCAGAGGGTGAAAAATGGAACCCTATTACTGAGATCTCATAAACCTTGATTGAAATTTTCACAGATGACGTATTTCTGTTGTCACTATAAAAATTAAAAACAATTTATAGAGGGCACTCCCATACACCAAACTTTGCTTTTACTTATAAAAAGTGATTTTATTGCCGTTTTTATAGATGGTACGGAACCCTTCGAGCGTGAGTCCGACTCGTACATGGCCTGTTTATTTATTTAATTTTCAGATTTTGTCTGTCTTGTCTGTCTATTTGTACCCGCTAACCTCTGAAACCGCTCGATTGATTATGCCGGGACTTTCACCTAAAATAAATTTTTCTTTTATGGAATATTCCAATAATTTTCCATAAATATCTCCTGTGTTTGTTAAGATTTTATATCAAGTATCGTTGAACTTCACATATTTACTTTATGTAATATTATAACCTTATCTCATTTGTAATTAAATATAGAGATATTTAGCAGTTGCCAGGGCAACGTAGGAACATTGTTCGCGTAACTCGTCGACCTCGAGATCAGTTTATCGTATCTGCATTTATTAGAGTGAATGACGGAATTATCTCGTTTCTATGTAAGCCTCTGTGGCCTAGTGGTACGCTCTTCGGATTTTCATTTGGTAGTCCATGTTCGAATCCTGCCATGTACCAGTGAGTTTTTCTAATTATAGTACATTTTCTGAGTGGTCTTACGGTGAAGGAAAACATCGTGAGTGTTTTTGATTTTGGTCAGATTATGACATTTTTTTTTATGGCATAAGGAAGCGAATAGGCGCACTGCTCTCCCGAGGGTAAGAGACAGCCGTAGCCTATAGACACCATAGTTGTTGTAGGTGCGTCGCTGTCCTGTGGCCTGGGTGTTAGGCCTGGTGTGCAAGTCTACCAGCTACCTTACCCTCCGGACCGGAACACGATAATATCATTACGGCAGGAATAGCTAAGGCAATGTTTCTCTACCCGGGAGAGTTGTTGCACAGCACTCTACCACCAGTGGTCTTGTTGGTAGTGACTCAGTTAACATATGCTCGTCTCTTGCGAGCTACCTGGTAGTAAATTGGTCTATTCTATACAGAAGACCCAGACCAAAACGGAGGAAAAAAACCTAAAAAACTACATCAAATAAAAATTAAAAAGACTGTTCTCATCGTTTTGTTTTTACATGTAATTTTGGTTTACATACCCCTTAAATGAGTGCGGTACGAATTTGGTCGGGCTAGCTAGTCTTTACTAAGACACCACTACACCTTAATATTTTTCTCTACTATACTTGTAATGTTTTACTATATCTGTATGTTTTTCAATAATACCAAATAATTGTAAGAGCTACAGATGGTCTGTACTACTAGCCTTGACTTATTGCCTCTCCATTGCATTACTTACTACACGTCTTACGAACTTACTGAAACGGTCCCAAATACGCTTCCTTAATAATGGCGTACCTACTATTATTATTAATCAAAGCAATAGTTACATACATACATATCTTTACGCCTGGTCTCTTGCAAGATAAGCAGAGAATATCAAGTGCCAAATGTCACGATCCCTACATATCTGCCTAGCTTCCTCCACAATCATCATTCTCTTCATGCATACGCCGGATGTGGAAACTCTTGACCCCACCCTTGGATAAAACGCGAGCTATTTGGTCCTCCTCGGATACCTACATCCATCCACATTCGCATTGTATATCTGCTTTGTCAGTCTTTATTCTTTAGTCAACATATTATTAGTAATGACATATTCATTATTAATAGTTAACATTTTGAATAATAATTCATTCATTCTTCTCATAACCGTTACAATGTTCAAACGCCTAAGAACTGCTGACTGGTGATTTTTTTGCTGTGATCAATGTTTTAGTTAGTTTTTATGTAATTAACAATTTGTTATTATGCAATATCGATTACCTATATACTGTGATTCATAGATCACGTGTACTACAGTTGTCACATAATGGTAGGGGAGGCCAGTAAGCTAAATGCGTAGTCACTTGAGCGCCATGGGTTCTTATTTGGGATTTGTCTGTTAGATGATGAAGAAAAAAAGTAATGTGACGTTTTTATTTGTAGCAATAGAGAGATCATCTCCCAGTAAAAAAATACTGATTATGCAAAAGCTTTACTACTACTAATTTATGAGAGAGCTTCAGATATTGATAGTGTACATGCCTAATATTTCTCCGATAACACAAAAATGTTTATCAGCCAGTTTGCTTGGCAGCTTTGCAGTTTGCAGTGGCTGATGAGCATAGGTGATTCCTATAAAAGTTTCTAAAACTCCCTTTTCTGTTAGTCGTGGTCAAATCGTCAGATTATTTAAATATTTACTTATTGGCATGTAATGAATCCACCGTTTCTTAATCTGACGTCTTCGTGTATGACGTGTTCGATTGTATATTTAAAATGGAGGTGTTTAACAATGGTACAAGGTATCTACCATATCATAGTCAGACGCGCTCGAGTAACTCCCTAAATCCCCTCTTGGACTCGCCTCCTATAAGGTTAATTGAAATCTTTCCAAATGTATCAAATTGTGTTACAGTTTTATATTAATATCGACACGCACAAGAAACGCTGTGATGTGAAGAAATCCATGTGGAAAAAGTATTCTCGATTAATTAACTCAGTTTTTAGGGTACCGTTCCCAAAGGATAAAAACGGGGCCCCCTTACTAAGACTCCGCAGTCCGTCTGTCTATCTGACACAATCTGAGAATATATCCAGCGACTCCTCGTCATCTTTACGATTGTCTAAATATGGATTGCGCCATCTATTGATCGGGTCGGGTTATTTGTTGTATAATGAGCAACTTTAATTTTTTTTAATGGGGTAAGACAGTGAACAGGCACACGGGTCTCCTGATGGTAAAAGACAACCGTGGCCTATAAACACTATAGATGACGTATGTGCACCGTTGCCATGAGGTCGGGATATTAGACCTTATGTGCAAGTCTACCGGCTACCCTACCCTCTGGATCGGAACACGACAATGTCATTATGGCGGCAGGAACAGCTAAGGCAGTAGATCTCGACCCGGGCCCGATAGTGACCCGGTTAACCTATGCTCGCCTCTTACGAACTACCTGGTAGGAAGGCTATTCTACACAAACCGACACGGGGAAAATATTTGCTTTATTCTATATTTTAGTATTTTTGTTAGTTGTAGCGGCAAGTGAATTATCTGTGAAAATTTCAACTGTCTAGTTATCATGATTCATGAGATACAGCCTGGTGACGACAGACAAACATCGGAATCTTAGTAACCCTAATAAAACGAAGTCACACAAACTTGTTTACAATGGGTCACGTTTTTGTTTACTAATTAAAATATAAGCATAACATTTTTGATTGTTTTGAGGTTAATTCATTAGGTCTAGACTTTGAACTTAGGTCACATTTTAACTGCGTGTTTTCACTACATATTTTAAAACAAAGTCACTGTTTTGTCAGTCCCTATGTACGCTTAAATCTTTAAAACTAAGTAACGGATTTTGATGCGGTTTTTTTATAGATAGAGTGATTCAAGAGGAAGGTTTTTATGTATATAACATGTTTAGTATAGGGATCGCTAGTATATTATAAACTATAGCTGATACTCGCGGTTTTGGCCGAGAATTAAAATTATTCTGTTAGTTATACAGGGGTTAGGTATATACATACATATATATTGTCCGTCTCTATGTATGCTTAGATCTATAAAACTACATAATGAATGATGTTTTTTTTAATAGATAGAGTGATTTATTAAGAAGGTACATACGTTTAAAAGGCAAATAAACCAAAATTATCGTCTGTCTGTCTGTCTGTTTGTAATGTCTCCTCAAGCCCCGAAAATGCTGGACTTTCACTGACAGACTGCTGAAGTAATAAGAAGTAGTATAATTATACCTTATTATTATACCTTATTATCCTGGGCATAAAATGGGATACTTTTTATCCTGGAAAAATACGTAGAAAAAAAATAAATCTTAATTTTTCTGCTCATCATTGCTACGCTAAGGCGGTACGAAGTTCGCCGGGTCAGCTAGTATTTTATACAAGAGTAAAAATCTTATAATTGTAAGAGATTTTATCAAATACGAAGTTTAAAATCGACGAAAATGTTTCCCAAACGGCGTGTTTATATGATGAGAGTAATGATTGTGTAGGAAGCTAGGAAAGAAATCAGCTGACACTCGACACTCTCTGCCTTCTTCACAAGAGAGTTGGCGGGCATGATTTAATTAAGTTGAAATTGATAGAGCTTCGGTGGTCTAGTGGTACCCGCTTCGGACTTCCATTGGGGTAGTCAAGATCGGACCTCGCCATGTACCAATGAGTTTTCTAATTTATGTGCATTTTCTCAGTGCTCTTTTACGGTGAAGGAAAACATCGTGAGGAAACCCATATTCATTTAAGTCGACCTAATCTAGGTTTGGGCCTATTTTCTCTTGTGGGTTGCAGAGTTCAGATGGCAGTCGCTTTGCGTGAAAACTGGTTCCCTAGTCAAATCCCCTAGATAAGGTAGCCGAGTCCAATATAATCTGATATAATATGACGATAAAGAAGAATTCAGTTGAAAATTAGGGTGCGTCGGTAAAATGTAACTGTGTTGTAAATATGTCGTTTCTATATTTTAATCTGACAGATACCAACCATCCAATAGCGCTTCCTCAATTGTGGCCACTGGTCCACTATAGCAGTGTTAATAGCTTCAATTCCAGCAAACTGGCATCCCAGTCCCAAGACGAACAACATGAAGAAGAACATTATTGACCAGAACCTAGGAATAGGCATTTGCAGTAACGCTTCTGGATACGCGACGAATGCCAAACCTGGACCTTGTTCCACCACATCTGTGACAAAATTAACAAAAAAAATATTTAGTTAAAAAAAATAGTAAGGTCATACTCTAAAAATATTTTCATATCAATATAATCGCAACTGGTTTTGCGCTTTTTAAAGTATCAGCAAAAATTAAAAAAAAAGTTTTGTACAGTTTTTCTGCACGATATTTAGAAAATTTTAGATGGCGGCAGGAGAATTACCAGCATTGTATGCAACTAACATTTTTACAATTTTTTGGAATTTTAGAGACCTGACACCAGTCATGATGTATATTTATAATTGTAATTGTAAAAATGTAGTAATTCAAGGTAAAGAGGTATTTACACTAACACACAAACATTTAACATTTAGCCCTATTTTTGAGATTTTAGAAACTTGACGTCAGACATGATGCATTTTTATAATTATAACTATTTAAAATTAATTGCTATTCATTAAAGATAAACGTGTATTTACACTGCGAAACCAATTGGGACATTAATGTATTTACTTTTACATTCAAACCGATTTTTGAGATTTTAGAAACTTGACATCAGTCATGATGTATTTTTATAATTATAACTATTTAAACGTGATTGCTATTCATTTTAAATAAAAGTATATTTACACTTCGACACCAATTTGGACGGTGATTTTCTTTCTACTATATTCACACAAACTTTACAAGGATTTCAGTTGTAGTTTTAAACAACTTCTCTTGCACAAAGACATTAATTTTAGTGATGTGTTCCATGCATAGTGTCGAAGTGTAAATTAGGCTTAACGCATGTTTTGACATGTTTAATATCAGTAGTGAATTCCATAGACACTTGAAATGTTCATAAAGCAAATGATTATGTCCATATATCTAATCAAGTAGTGAGAACATCATATTGGCACGGCAATATCAAGTGCTATCAGCTACAAAAACCCAATTAAATGATAAAAATGTATAAACAAGCATCAAACTGTGTTTTTGGCATCATCCCTTATCAAGAACTATTATTTTTGTTCATTGTCAAGGAAATTGAAAATTGAAAAAATCGTTCATTAAAAGAAAGTACCTTCACGCCTATTTTCCTAGTAAATATACTAGAATATTCACGATTAGCCAAGATACTAGGGCCCATGGTGTGATAGGTGGCAAGTTACCAATTCGGGCACATACCAATTTCGGGCAATGTAATTACTCAGAATAATGAGAAAAACATTTAAGAAAAGTTGCCGAACCAGCGGGGCTATTGTGTATCTTTCTGACAGTTAAAAGATACGAACTCCGAGCCCGAATTTTCGTATATTCACTCTCAAATGGCGTGTTTCGTATTGTCTAATTATTCTCGTGACGTCATAGTAGTTGTTGGCTGGAATTAGACAACACGAAACATGCCATTTGACAGTGAATATACGAAAATTCGAGCTTGGAGTTCGTATCATTTAACTGTCAAAAAGATACACAATAGCCCCGCTGGTGTCGCCTTTTGATTGTTGAGAGGGAGGGAGGGGTCAGTCGCTCGCCGCTAGGCGTTAGGCGCCGGGAGGAGTAACATCACATATAGGAGAAAAACTAAAAAAGTGTCCAGCCGTTGCTATAAATAACAGATCAAAAACCTTCCAGATTGGCGCTAGTAGACTACTACAGGGTATGGTATGAACTATGGTGTGAACGTAGCAATTATTGTAAATGAATTAAAGTACGCCGAGATAGACAAATCTGTAGCTAATGTGGCATCACCCTTATTTCATAACACAGATGTTCCTCCTTACCTATATCCTCCATAGTATTGGAGTTGGATTTTCTGGGAGACTGGCGTTCGCCACCTCTTTGGGATCGTCGAGATCCGTAAGGACCTGACGGAGTCTCCTGCAACTAGTGAGACGTAATCCGTCGCGGGTTTCAACAACCGGTTCGGGTGGTCAGGTGTTTTTTCAAAGTAGCGTTCCTATGGCTCTTTAAAATGCTGCGCTATCGACATCGCGATGCAAATATAATCGGATAATTGTTCGCGAACGCTACGCTCTACGATGATATGGATCTAATACATGTTTTGTAAAGACGTGTCACCTTATTTCTTAGTGTTATTTTCCTGTGTTTATTAATGATATACCTAATATAGACGGCTAAGTACGAACTTTGTTTGTTTGTGACTCGTAGTATGTGCGGACGGAATGACATAAAATTACTACTGTTGAGAATGACCCCTAAGTATTCAGTTTGGTGTTCCCATGGGATTATTCTATAAAACATAGTGAAGATATCCGGTCTGCGACCGGGACTTAACCAAATGCTAGTTCTAACTGCACGTCTAAGGCCTCGACAAAAAAGCACCGCTGCACTTTTGCCAAGGTTTACTTCCCAGTCCCCCAGGAACGTTGCTGTCTCCTGGAGACTTTTTTGTCTTTATATTTGTATGTTTCTGCACGCTAATCTCAGCAACGATTTAACCGATTTGGATACAATTTTCAGATTCAGATTCAGATGAATTTTCAAAAATATTTTATGATGGCTTTTACATAACATTTAGTGTGTGTTTCATTTAAATCGGTTAACAAATAAGTTATGTCAATTTAAGTCAATCATGTAAAATGTAGGTACCAATATGAAAAGAGCTTTTGTATCATATCGAACTGATATTAAATGCAGTTCAGCTTAGGCTGTGAACTCGTCAGTTCAACGAATTTGTAATGCTATAGTTTATACATTAGGTAGATAGTTTATACCTACAAAGCGAAATCTACGTGTACGAAATCGCGGGCACAGCTAGTTTTAAAATTAAAATGTTAAGTAGATACGTAGCCTAAGTTTTAGCCTTGATGATGCTGTAAAACGCAGAACCGGTTGGCTATTTCAATTATCACTACATGGTATAAAACAAAGTCTCTTCGCATTCCTGTCTGCCCTACTCCCTATGTACCTATGCTTAAATCTTTAAAACTACCTAAGCAATTGTATTTGGCTCAATACCTACGTTAAGTAATGCAATCACAGCGATTCGGTTCTCTATATCACCTCACTCAATTTTAATAAGGCAAAATATTGTAAAATTTATTGGCACCAAAATGGGAAAACATAATGAACAATCGTATAAAAAATAAAATAAAAATTACAGATTCCAAACTCAAATGTGATACTTATTTTTTTTTTGTAAATTCTTCCCATTTAGGGAAAGACAAGAGAACTTTGTCCATACAGCCTAATCTTAGTTAATTTATTTTTTCATTAATTATGGTATATCCTTGGAAGGTGAGGGTGATAAGATGATTCCATGGAAAATGAGATGACGGGCTTCTGGTAAAGCTGTGGGAACTTTACCAGAAATTTTGTGGAATTTTGGCGGGAACACGAAACGACACTTTTCACAACTAGATATCACATATTTTCACTGATGCACATTATTAAATGTTTTATGATGAAAACCCCACCATTTTTACACGTAAAACACCAATAAAACACAATTTTTGAAAAATAATATCTCACAGCGATCCGCTCCATTCCGCGTTCCCACCAAAATCTTTTTTTTTTTTGTTAATTCTTCCTATTTAGGAAAAGGCAAGGGAACTTTGTCCATACAGCCTAGTCTTAGGTATTTTATTTTTTAAATACCTAGTTATGGGATATCCATGGAAGATAAGGTTGATGAGATGATTCCATGGAAAATGAGATAACGGACTTATGGTAAAGCTGTGGGAACTTTACCATAAATTTTGTAAAATTTTGGCGGGAACACGAAATGACACTTTTCACTGGCCGATATCACATTAATGCACATTATTAAACGTTTTATTATAAAAAAAAACCCCACTATTTATACAAATAAAACACCAATAAAAACACATTTTTGAAAAGTAATATCTCACAGTGATCCGCTCCATTCCGCGTTCCCACCAAAACTCTTATATAATATTAAATTTATCATCTTGGGACAAGCTAAAACATTTGGCCATGCTGCCTTTTCTGTCGTAAAGTCATGTCAGTATCTTAAATAAAGCGGTATCCACCTATAAGGTCATCAAGTGAGATTTGGCGGCATCGAGACAATTTACGTTACACTCATTTCTTCATGAATACTTCACTAATGCACTTTACTTGACAAAAATTTTACTCAATACATATTTACACGGAATTCATTAATTATGAAAAAACTGCATCCATTTCCTCTTGATCCCGCCAAAACTCGACAGCTTACAATATAATTGATATTTATCTCAGATAAAGTACCTATTACTCAACATACCTTCCGTAAAATAAGTCTCTTAACCCATTCCTGTCTATCTCTATATGTAGATATGCAAAAATCTTTAAAACTACCAAACGGATTTTGATGCGGTTATTTTAATATATAGAGTGATTCAAGATGAAGTTTTATGTATTAATAACATGTATAATTTTTCCGTGCGAAGCTGGGGCGTGTCGCTATTCTACAGATAAATACAAAGTAGATACTTTATCTGAGATATTTACCTATGATAGTTACACGGATTTTGCGAATGAATTAACTTATTTTTATTTGAATCACATTTATGTTTCAAATAGTAAGATCGCAAATATACAGACCAAGGTGTGACGTTTTTACGTAAAGGGTCAAGAGAAAACGGTCGTATTTTAAAATGATCGACACCATATTATGACATAATTTACTATTATCAAAATATTAATACCAATTTATGATTTTGTAAAGATCTTCTTAAATGCGTCGTTTTTTTTCAAGAACTCAAAATTTTCTAATGATTCATTAGATATCTGCCAAGCAACAGTAAGTGTGCAGGGACCATTTTCTGAAGTGCAGTATTCTAAAGGCAGCGAAGCTGTAGGACTTAACGGATAATATGTGTATTCTGTTACAATTTTTGATCCACATTCTTCAATATGTTCATTCAGACTTCTTGATATTCCTAGAAAAAATAGTAAATTATAATTTTATAATATTTATACATTATTTAATTTCATTGCTTTCAATGTATTACACCCGAAGTTAAAGGCATATCAAGTCCATATTATAGATGCAGCTAACTTGTACTACTAAACAATTGGACCGGCCCTAACAGACGAGTTGTGACTTTTCTCGTATGAGTTAGACAAACCGATAAAAATGTGTATGTAATTTGTATTCCAATATAAGGGCGAGGTCGCCAATTTTTGCTGGTGACGTAGAAGTATTGTGTTAGTAGCGTAGAAACTTGTACGCGACGGTGACGTTGAGTGGCGTTTAATAGTGACGAATAATTTTTAAGGTATGTATACATACCTCATAATATGCAGTAAAGAACTGCAAAACAGTAACTAATTGACATTGCG
>DVZL01001725.1:0-16880 GCA_018236625.1 Lasaia peninsularis
TACATACATACATACATACATACATACATACATACATACATACATACGTACGTACAACCCAAGCTAATAAAAGCGTAATAAAAATAGTTAAAACACGTAGACTTTTGACATTACATAACCTACTTATGATTTTTCATCAAATCACGAAGGGAAAGCTACAGTCTGAAGATAAAACTTCTAACGAAAACCAATATTAAATATCTCAATATCATTGACAATCTCTTTTGACTTTGTCAACGCCATGAAACTCGCAGATCTCTCTTGATTGGCTAATTTCGAGTGAGTTAGTAGCACTATTAAATATTGTTTTTTTTAGGAGTGTTATCTGCAGAAAGTACCTTTAACTTACCTTTAAACATTGCTCTTAAATGTAAATAATAAGTCTAAGTTAGGGACGATAAAACATACATGTGCAATAACATGAGTTGTATGCTTTGCAGGGCGGAAAGTCTGCGGGAATGGCGGTCGCTGGCGGCACCAGGGGCGGCTGCAGCGCGGGCGGTGTGTTGGGCGGGGGGGCGGCTGGTAGTGGGCCACGACGACGGCGCGGTGCGCGTGTGGGCCGCCGCCGCCGGCGCGTTGTTAGCCTGCGTTACACCACACGAGGGCGCTGTCCACGCCGTCTCCATTTTTCACCACTCCTCGCTACTACTAACTGGCTGCACTGAGGGAGTGCTCAAAATTTTCAATTTAAGAGGTAAATTTAAATATTGAAATAGGATATTTACCGGCTACCAATGCAGTTCCCTTTTTCGTAGTTTTTGGAAAAAACAATAAAAGTAATCCCTAAAATACAATTGAATTAAGAACCTATTTGTTTTTGAAAGGTTAAAATAAATCGTTTTAAAGTAGCTGTGTAGTTATATAATATGTTGTAGTTGTATAATTTTTGAACCAGATGTGATCTCTGCGGGTGTGGAAGGGGGCGTGGGGCTCACGGCGCGAGTGTGGCGGGACGGCGCCCACGACATGGGCGTCTCGTGCGCGGGCGCCCACGACAACGGCGACCACGTGGCCACTGGCGGACAAGACGGCCGCATTAGACTGTGGACTACCACCGGGGAAATAGGTTGTAAACATATCCATAAGTTCACTGTTTTAATCATATTAATAGAAACGTACGCCTAGAAATGTAGGCGATCTTACTTACCATTTTAGATAAACGAAAAATTATAAGCAAGATCATCTCTGTGGCCAAATGGAGTCGTTGTTCGACTTTGATGCAGGAGATTATGGGTTTGATTGAGCAATTTTTTGTGCCCAAAATGGTGATGGAGTTATCAGCTGTCACAACATGGGACCTAATATCGTGGGTAATAGTGGTTTCATGTGTACCTCTGCCTAATCTAACGGGGATACGAGTGTGACGTATTTTTTTATAAACGAGATCAATTCTGGTCAATTATACGATCAAAATAATTGAGATCTACCTATAAGTGTTATGTTCTGTGTAAAAATACTTTAAAATTTTGTTCAAGTTAAAACTTGACTTTATTAATTTTCTTCATTACGTTAATTTTTTTCTGAATTCTTGAACACAACAGTTATTGCTAGACAGGTTTCTCGGTAAGTAATTTCATTGGATACCCAGATGAGAGTGCTTTTAAAATAACTAGTACGCCATTTTGGTTGTTCCGCCATGTTGAATTTAAAATAATGTCACGTGACATACTGTGTACTGTCGTTCAAACTAAATGTGTCCAGCTCAATCGGTTGAAGATTTCTGTTTCAATATTGAGTCGCAAGATTCCACCTGTGCATAAATTGCAAGTAAAAAAACCTTGGAAAGTGCATTTCAGCTTCGTGTGCGTACACGAAGAGTCACCGTAGGTATTCATTATCTATAAAAAAATACTAAAAATACCACTTTCTAAAAACTGAAGCAAAATGTATCGAGCAGACGACTCGTTGCCGTTACCGCGATCTAAATACGGACAGTGAAATCTATAATATAATCTGTGCTCGGCTCGGAACGTTGGTTGTATCCTCTTTAAATAATTTACTTTATTCTCTATATATACTTTATAAAAACTATATTTTTTTATAATTGCGTGGTTTATTTTGTATTGGGGCAATATGATATGTTTAGCTATTGCGGTTCCTGAGATTCAAACCGGTGATAGAGAGACAGCCGGACCCTAAAAGTATGTGATCTTGTTGTAGACGGTGGTGAACTGGTGGGTCACACCAGCGCGGTTTCAGCACTCCGTTGGAGACGCGACCTTTTAGCGTCGGCGGCGCTGGATCGGACAGCACGACTATGGTCTCCAGCTGCTAGAACATGTCTTCGAGTTCTTCCAGCACATACCAGATACCTAACCACTCTTGCACTCGACCGGGACTTGCGGTATATGCTTACTGGTAAGACCCTTAGTGGTGGATTGGATTCAGTGTTCGATGTCCAGAACGTGTTTTTATTTTTTAGTTTATTTGAAAAAATGAATTTGTGCCTAATAGCAATGAATTTGCCACCTGTTTATCATCTGCTTATTATCGTCGGCTAATTATGGGTGCATGTGGGTGGGTAAAATATGCAGTGCAAAGGGCTATTAACTGCCTATCCTTTCGGAGATGTGGGTGTGATGATTTGTTTTTGGTAAGACCTGTTCACTAGACTTCATTTTTTCAGCTTAAATAATCTCGTGCATTCTTGCGAATTCTTTTGACTGTTTATGGTGTTGGTTATATTAGTATAAAGTTTTTAAGAAAATAATTGATAGCGATAAGAGCAATAGCCATATCGCATAAAGTTGATTTTAAAAAAAGATCATAAAAATCGGTTGAGCCCCACGAAACGAAATACATCCATGTTAGTCCCATTGTTTGTCTGCATACCCAATGTAGAAAAAACCAACTGCCTTCTCATCTGGCAGTGTGAAGTGAGCTTAGAATCACTGTTTTATCATTCCTGCTACCTAAATGTTATGCTCTGGTCTCGAGGGTAGGGTAGCCGGTAGATCTAACATCCCGGTCACAGGACCACGAGCCACCTGTAACATGATGTCTATAGGCCATGGTGTTCTCTTAACATCAGGAGAGATGTGTGCTTATTCCCTGATTTCTCCCATGTAAAAATTCTAATTTTAAGGGCATTACAATATTAATTATGTTACTATTTCCTTAACGTGAACGAACTAAATGTTGTATTATTAGGATCAAATGACAAAACCGTCCGCATGTGGTCCTTGGGCGCGTTCACTATTGACGACGACATCGAGCCCGAATGCAATCCTGTTTGTCATTTTGGACTTGGCGATCTTGAGGTATATTAGAACTATTTATTGAATCAGGTACAGTTATGCGGATATCTATTATATTTTATGACAGGGGTTTGTCTGGGGGGGGGGCATATTCTCCCGAAGATGCTTTAGGCTTGAAATGAACCATGCGAGCGTACCTGGCAGTGCTGGGAGATACTCTCAAAGGGCTGGTAGTAGACGTCATGAGTCAGAGGAACTTCGGTGCAGGTTTCTTGAAAACTTCCTTCGTGAACTTCATAAAGCTTGTTCGAGACTTCCCAGTGAGGTTGCTTAATATAGCGCAACTTTTCCAAGCAAAAATGTCTTCCCTTTTGAGAATATTATTATGGTTTCTCAATCAGATTCCAAAACAGTGGGAGATTGTAAATTTATTAAGGTTTTTATATGAGGTTTTCATATAGTGTGTTTTGATTAGGATTTGATGAGTATTTTTTGAGTTATAAACTATAATTTATCGTAGATGCAAGGGAAAATGAAGTTTAATGTAGTTTTACTGCGTTTAAATAATTTTTCAGTAGTATTCAAAAGATATTTGTGACTTTCAGTTAGTGGAGGAGCATTATCTATCTAAATAAATAAAATTGAAGTATCTCTTTGTAATATTAGAATAAACGCTTTTAACTAAATGCACATGTAGGTACATAAGTATACCAAAATAATATTTTTTACCATTTTTATCTAACTGTCTGTCTGTTTGTTTCGGCTAATTTCTGAAAGCCGTTCCTGATTTTGACGGGACTTTCACTTGTAGATATCTAATATGATATGGAGTATCTAAGGCAATTTTTATTTTAGAAATGTTTGTAATGAAATAATTAAATTAAAAAGCGAACAAAGTCGCAGGCAGAGCTAGTTGAAATTATAAAATTTTAAAATAATTTACGTAAAATATTTCCATGCTTGTAATGGATTGACATGTTTTATGAATGAAGGTTTTTAATATGCATTAACCTTCGATTCGCAGAAGGAGAAACTCGCTGGTTCAATACATATAAAATATTTAATCAGCTTTAAGTCTTTTTAAATTATATTCAAAACTAGCCAACTCAGCGAATTTCGTACCGCCTGACATTGACAGCTAATAAGTTTGTATGTTCGTACGTTCCTTAAAATATTCCAAGTATTTTTTTCAAAGGAATCTTCCCCAAACTTTACCGAACGCAGCAAAAAAGAAATCAAACATATCGGTTTAGCCATTTTCGAGTTTTGCGTTTAGCAACACGTTTAATCATTCATTTTTATTTATAAAAGCAAAGTATGATGAATAAAACATTTTGAAATAGGGAATTGGTCCAGTTGATGATGAAATTCATGAGGAACACGATAAGGTGGAAGAGATTGGGTGTTCCGGAGAGATTTGCGTGTGGCGCGAGAACTGCAATGTTGCCATCAACTGCATTGCAGCATATGGAGATTTATTTGCAGCTGCTTGCAGGTAATATCTACTGCTGTAACAAAGATTGCTCGTCTAAACGCTCGGTGTTTGACTAGTGCGGAAGATTTTTTTTAATGGATAATACAGAGAACAAATGTACGGATCTAATGGTAAGACAGCTGTGGTCTGTAGACACAATACATGCAGTCGGTGCGTCGCTATCCTATGACTGAGTTATTAGATCTAATGTGCTAGTCTACCAGCTCTTCGGATAGGAACATTACACTGACATGTCGGCAGGAATAGGTAGCAGGTGGATTCCCACTCCTGTATAATGCTGTATAGCAATCTAGCAGTAGTTGTCTTGTTAGTAATTAAAATTGCCAGACGGAAATACAGTTAGTCTATTTAACACGGCGGACCCGGACTAACACGTGGTAAAATATTTATAGGTTAGGTTTTTATCCAATATTTTTAGGTGTATCATTTCTTTTTATATTATCAAGTATGAGTTATCGTGGCGTAAACCTACAAACTACGCAGGAATCAAAGGCATCGGTAAGAGAGGCCGACCCAAAAACGCTGATTGGATGTCGTAAAACAAGATATGTGTGTCAATGGACTGACTTTTTGGAACGCTGAAGACCGAGCGAAGTGGAAAAAAAAAAGTCGGAAAGCGGATCCTGGGTTTCAAAATAAATACTGGGATGATGATGAGTTATGCTCAAATAAAAAAATAAAAATCTTTATTTAAAAAACCGGAATAGTTATATACAATCATCTGGTCCCCACACTAGACTGAGCTTGTCTTGTTGGGCTTGTCAAATTTTTCATATAAGTTATTATAATTAATGTTTATTAATATTTATTCATGAATCATATAATATCGTATTGCAGCATGGACTTTTTGCTTGTCCGTTTCAGTGATGGCCGCGTACGTCTATATCAGTGGTCAGAGCAGGAATCGCAGGTGACGGTGACTTTATACCGAGAATGGCGGGCGCATGGTTATCCGGCGCTAGCGGCTGACTTCGGCGCGTCTGGAGCGGTTTTGCTTACTGCTGGACTTGACTGCTTTGCGATATTATGGGACGTACAGGTCTGTAGGTTACAGCATTATTATGTATTCTCTGTACCATAGTTAACAAATCAAAATCAATACATATAACGAATAACTTCACTAGTTCTTTTTATTTATGTTACAAATTGTTATCTTTATATATAAATAATAAAAATAAAAAGCTTTTTTGTTTTTAGAAAAGATAGTAAAGCTAAGAAATTTGTTTTAACTTAAGATAAGCCTTAATATGCGGTTGTTAATTTAACTTTACTAATTTTACTAATATTTATGAAATTATTTAGTTAGGTTACGATTAGTATTATTGTTATTATTATTTTATAGGTTTTCCATAACCCTTCCACGGGTAATGGCCTCCTCCAAAGATTTCCAACGTTCCGTACTCTGAGCTTTCTTTATCCAATATGACCTGCTGTCCTGATAATCTCATCTTGCCACGTTGTAAGCGTATATAATTTCCGTTCGTTAGTCTCGCTAAAACTAGAGAACGGCTGAACCGATTTGGCTAATTTTGGTCTTCTAATGTTCGTGAAAGTCCAAAAAAGTTTGAGATGAGAAAATACAACAAAATTGCAAGGAAAATACTAAAAACGACAATTGATTTTCCCAAACAAACTGTTCTTACTTGTCAAACGTTTGATTGATGTTCATTTATCCAGTGAAACGAAGTTCATCGGGCTAGTTTAAAATAAATCTTACATTTTATTTTTGATTGCAATGTTTTTATAATTGTATTCTCGCAGTCGGGTTGCGAGCTAGTGACGCTGTGTGTGGAGCGAGCGGGCGCGGAAGCGGAGGCGGGGGGGTCGGGCGTGCGGGACGCGCGGCTGTCGAGCGCGCGCCCGCCATGTTTGTTGCTGGCCTGCGACGACGGCTCGGCCGCCGTGTGGGATCTCAGTCCCCCCTCACCCGCCCCGCTGTAGTAAGTTATGCAGTGATTCTAAATAGTAATATTGTTTACATTGTTAATTAGATCTCATTAATAAAATAAGACTTCCTAGAACGTATTTTAGTAATTGAAAATTTTACCACAACATTTTTAGTATCTATATTATTTTTCTTATTTTAATGTTAACTTTCCGTCGTAAATATTTCACATTGGGCATTTTATCGTAATGAATCTATACTTTCAAATAAGTAAATAATTTATGATTGAAGTAAACGCTCATTTATTTCTTTTTATAATTGCAAGGTAAAATAATGAATCAACTCTAACTAGAACTCAAGTTGATTTTTAAAATGACCATTAAAATTTGATGGTAAATTATGGAACTTTTGTAAGCCAGTTTATTATGCTATAATGGACCTAATATTATGATTTCCATCTTTTTTGTTTTTAATTATTTTAATTTATATAAACTCAATGTAGTTAATAGGTATTTTTTTTAATATAGGTATATTATCATTAATGTACATTTAAACAATTTATTCTACTTTCTAAAGTTGAATGTGACCTGTAAAGATCTAATCTGAGATCTGCGTCTTTTGATTATTTAAACTATCTTGGACTGATTACATCTTACAATTACATAAAGTCTCTTTCATTACTCTCTGCCAAGGGACTTAGCTTGAAGATGTGCATGAGCATTAAACTTCGTCAGGAAGAAAGCCAGCATGCTAGTAAGCATTTGTTTCAGCGTGTACGGTGGTCTAACGGAGGCCGTAACATGTTGCGCGTGGACTAGTGACGGCGGTACGTTAGCTGCGGGGGACGCAGGGGGAGCTCTGCGAATGTTCGCCCCGCCGCTGCTCGAACCGCTCGCTTGCAACTCACATGCACATGATCTTGGTGAGCGTGCACCATTAGCCGGCTTATTAAGGCACCGTTAAAATAACATACCGTCTAATAAGTAAATAATAATACTTAACGTTTTGACCGTCGAGAGGTTACTAGGTGGTAGAGTTTTGCAACGACTCGCCCGGATTGGTACCACTGCCTTACCTATTCCTGCCACAATAGCGTCAGTGCTCGCCGTTGTCGTGTTCTGGATTGGAGGATAAAGTAGCTGGTAAGCTTACTCACGCTTACCATCAAGAGGCTTACCATCCCAGCCTCAGGTTGAGACCATGGTGGACGCACCATTTCCACCTTTGGTGTCTATAGGTGACGTGTATTTTTTATCATCAGGAAATCCGTCTGCCTGTTTGCCTTCCAATATCATTAAAAAATAATTATGCAGTACTATGTAGGTAAAGTACCTCTGTAGTTAATTAACAATGTAATTCATGGAACGGTACTATTTTAATTTTTAATCACCGATGTAGGCACATTATATACTAAAATCTTATGCTTCAAAGGTGTCATAAGCTGCGACTTTGCTCCTACCAGCGATGAGCAGGGTCAAGAAGGCGAATACTTGCTGGCGACAGGTGGGCATGACGCGCTGGTCCGAGTGTGGGAGGCTCAGATAACGGCGAGCGGCGCGGCGAGCGGAGCGGCGGGAACGCTGCATATGGCGTTAGCACTCACGGCCCATGGCGGGAGCGTGCAGGCCGTACGGTGGGGCGGGGTGGCACTGCTAGCGACCGCAGGTGCTGACCGCTGGGCTAGGGTGTGGCGAGTCAGTAGGTGATACCACTCACATTTTGTTACTTACATTATCTTTAGTGTAGCTTTAAATTCGATACTTCTTTGTGTTATATTAATATGACTTGTGCATTATACATCAGTAAAATAACTATCTCATAGTAGTAAGTTTGTTAGTTTCAAATTTTGTTTTTCAATGTATGATTTATATTTCATACTGTATATTTACTATAATTGTGTTTTAACATAATAAATTATGGTACTTAGCCCAACATTGAACATAATGTCAACATAAGTATCTAATAAAAAATATATGAGTAATTTGTTTATCCTCCCTTAAAAAATCTTAATGTCCTTACAGGTAAGTCATTATGTATTTTGGACTCATTAACAATAAGTTAATTATTTATTTCGTTTATAAAGACTTGGTAAAAAAAGTATCTTCAGGTCTATTATCCCCGTAGGGGTAGGTGTGCCAGTATATTCCCGGCTCGTGAGTCCAGTAGAAATACTAGAACATCTACTTTAGCCAAGGCACTAGGGCCCATAATGTGATGTAATGGCAAGCCTATCGCCACTTTGGACACATCCCAATACCGGACAATGTAATGCTTGCTAATCTGAAAAACATTTAAGAAAAGTTGCCCGACCTGGGAAGTGAACCCGGGACCTTCATGGCAATAAACTTTATTACATGAAATAGTGTTAATGACGTCATGTGGTAGGGTCCCAGGAGTCGGTGTGGAAGCAGTTCCCGTGGCTGCGGTGAGTGTGAGTGGGGCGGGAGGCGCGGCGGCAGTGCGGCCGCTGGGGGAAGACCTGCTGGCTGTCGGCGCGCTGGCCGGCGAGCTGGTGGTCTGGCGGCTGCCATCCGCCACCGTCGCTACCACCGTGACCGCTGGGTTGCGGGTCGCCACTGTCTACGAGGACGATGTTGAGCCGCACCATTGGGGCATCACAGGAGTGATTCGTTGGCTCCGGGAGTACATCACACGATCACCCGGTAAATTTACATATGCAAAATAAATATTTTGAGAAAATTAGTCCAGTTTGGCTTAAAATAAAATCACTCTTTTAATTCTTAATTCATAGAATTACTGTGATGGTAATTATCTTAAATCTTATTTTCTTCTAATATTTCTTCGAATCTTAGTATTGTTGTGGTAGCTTGAAATAAATAGTATTAGAGAATTTACATTTCTTAATCTAATATGAGCTATTAACTATTTATGTAAAGGATATGAGATTAGATAATATGAAAACCGTTAATTTTTTTGTTAAAATTGCTTAAAGAGTTTGATTTGTGTATTCTTAGGCGATAGATCTGGAAGGCAACAATGCACATACAAATATATGTATATGCATTATTTCCTTAGGGAAATAATATCTAGAAATTGTATGATGCTTTATTTAATACATTTATATTTTCACGTCAGGTTCCTTTCGGGGTAGGTAGAGAATATTGAGACTCGAATTTGGGATTCCTAAATACTTGTCTAGCTTTCTTCACAATAATTACTTTATAAGAATAAAGAGTATACCAATATATGAGTCGTATAAAATTAAAAACAGCAATCTGCTTCATAATTCAAAGGTCAGATTGCTGTTTTGGATTGTGTCTGACTTATATATTTTTTCTGTCGGGATTAATTCACTTTAAGTCTTGGGGATTTGTAAAGATTTAGTAACAAAAAGTAAGCAAACTTAAATTTTAAATAATAATATAAAAATATAAAATACTTGATTTTATTATTCTATATTGTTCATCGTTTGCGCTTGGTGAAACTTCCACATATTCATATTTTAAATTAGAAAACACATGTACTTTTCATATATAACTTATAATTGAAAACTACTTCTTAAAATAGCCAACCGGTTTCGCCTTTTATAGCATCATCCGGGCTAAAACTTAAGTTTTAGCCCTGATGATGCTGTATTCAATTATAAGTTATATGTGAAAAAGTACATGTGTTTTCTAATTTAAAATATGATTTTATAAGGTTCATCTGTGACGGAAGAAGATGAATCGTATTTTTTGGAAAAAGTAAGAGCTAATGAGCTGAATGGAGAGAGACTTCTCGAAGATCCAATGGAAGACATTCTATCTACATTTGGATACGGTAAATCTATTAAATCTACTATCTTAATCTATCTTGTGCCGCGGTGTATTGTGTGACTTTAAATATTTTTAAGTAATAATCTATTTGGGACAAGATTAGAACGTCCAGTTTTCCAGCCCGAAAGGTAAAGTTTGAAAACTTGTTGTATAATTTTGTTCAGGGAAAGTGTAGTATTCATGAAGAAATTATTGTATCTTGTATTTTCTCGCATTAGTAACTTAGGAAAGATATTAACTCTTTACCTAAAACCTAACATGACTTTATGACGACTTATTACTATTTTATACTTGAGCTAAATTATTAATTATTAAACTTGACTAATGGCAGCTGCTTACGCCCATGGCAAATATTAAAAATTTCTATTAATATTATAAACGAGAAAATGTATATAAAAAATTTTGAATCGATTTTAATAAAATTTTATAATAATATACAGCGGAACACATATACACAAAAACATACTTCGTAAGTTAGATAAAGAATGTTAAAACTCTTATAATTTTACAATGCCATGAAACTTTAATTGTATTAACATAATATCAGTGTTTATTTACTTCTGTAGAATAAAATTAATAAAAAATGTTTCAAATTTCAACTTACATAATGCTTGCAAGGTGGAGAAGAAAATGGTAGAGAAAAAGACGAAATTTATGAACGACTTGAAGATGAAATACTTTGGCTGAGAAGAGAACCTTTGTCCTATGAAATGGTAACAAAAAAAATATTTTAATTTTTTATACTCTATTCGTTTTTTATGGAATAATTATTTTATATAAATGTTTTTTAAAAAGATAGTTAAAAATTAGAGATTTTATTATAAATTTTATCAATTTGCTCACGGGTGAAATGAATTTCCGATTTTGGTAATTTTATTTTAAGCAATACACTTAAAGTTCTTAACCAATTGAGGAGATATACTGATACAATGCAATTTTTAGTGTTTGGTAGCTTGTATGTATAAGATTTCCTCCGTGTCAGTACACGTTCCTGACTTAAGATTTAGTGTCTGTCTTCTTGTCTGAAAGCTCGTAAGAGATGATCATAGAGTAGATGTTTCGTTACTTAGTGGTAGAGTACTGTGCAGCAACTTGCTCGGGTATTCACCACCTTGACTACTCCTGCCAATTATAATAACAGTGCAAATCTAAGTACTCCGTCTAAGTACACTGTTGGTGCGCAGTAATCCGTAATATGTCTTCTACTATTAGGATATATTACTTTGTTAGATGTTATAAAAAAAACGCCGTATTATATGTCCAATTAGCAGTGAATTAAACTTTTCGTTATAAATTGTTGATATGCTATAGGAGCGCACGTGCCCGCACGCGCTGCGCTGCCCGCTGTCACATGTAGCGCTGCGCGAGCCAGTGCGTGTCGCGGACGGGTTCACGTACGACCGCGCCGCCCTCGCTGAAGCGCGTCTCGCCGCCGCGGGTGACTCACACTTATTACATACATTTTACACTTTAAAAACGGTACTAAGAGTATTACTGAGGTACCTCTCTCTATCTGTCTGTCTGTTTGCCACCAGGCTGTATATAATAAACTGCGATAAGCTGGACCATATACATTTTTCACAGACGATGTAACATACATTACAACAAATATTAAAAATATAATAAAGTGAATATTTAAGGGGACTATAATACAACAAACGTGATGTTTCTGCTTCTTTACCTCGTTATCGATAGATGTAGCTATATTTAGGTCGTAGGAAATGGATTTAGGTTGAACATTTCTAATATAAATTAATGTAATTTGTAATATAAACAAATATTGTACTAAAATAGTAAAACGAGAATTTTTTAAGATAACTTTTGCGGTATGGAACCCTTTGTGCCGAATTTGACTCTCACTTGAACAGTTTCTACTGTTCTAACCGGGACTTTTTTTGCATAAATAAAAACCAATAATAACATGACTTCTCGCGTAACTTTATAGTCATGTCTCGTCAAAACTATCGATTGCGAGATGAGTGGTGGCCTCGAACACACCTGACATTACCGGGAGTATTGACATGATGTCATTGCAATGTTCCAATCATTCTTGCATTGTTTTATTGATTATGCATCTTTTACACTGGTTCCATTGGGTACTTGGGTGAATATGTCACTCTGCCTCATTCAGATATATATGTGGGCGTGATGATATTTTTTTATTAATTGTCTTAGAAGAATATTACTACTACCTTTGTTGTATTTTATTTTTTTATAGTATATTTAAATTGTAGTAGTATTTTTATAGTGTCGGAATGAAAATAATATGTGTAGCTACCAACCTAAACTCAGAATATTAAGGCTCGTGCGTAAGGTACACCAGCCTCTAAACTGTAAATACCACGTAACATACTCGTAGATAAAATAATTCAAATGCGTCATTAAACGAGTGCCCTCCGCAATGAGTTTGTAGTAACGCTTGCGGACCGCATTTGTAATAGTGAAAAAAGATAAAAAAGTGAGATAGAAACAAGAAAGTGTCGGTGTAAAAATTAGAAAGGTCCCGCTTGAATTGGACACGTATGTGGAAGGAACGAAAGATGAAAAATTGCCAAAAAAAATACAATGCGAATGTGGATAACTGTAGGAGACAGATTGACATTCTAGAACTAAATAGCTTGTGCGTTTCCCAAGGGTGTTGTTAAAAGTCTCTGGAACCGGCGTATTTGTATGAGGAGAATAATGAATGTGGAGGAAGCTAGGCAAGTGTGTAGGGATCGTAACACCTGGCATTTGACACTCTGCCTATCCTGCAAGGGACCTAGCGTGAAGATATATTTGTGTGTACATAGAATGATACTAATAATACATAATTACTCTATAATCTTTACATAATACAATAATTATTAATGTTATAGATGAAATGATATCACCGATGACAGGTCGTCGGCTTCGTAGTGCCCTTGTAGAACCCAACTACAAAGTTAGAGATCGATTGCGAGAGTACATCCAGTGGCGGCTGTAGCGAATGCGCATAGGACCTACCTTATTCGTACTATATACCGCTCACAGTGGAGACCCACCCTTCTTGTGTGATAGCGCTTACAGTGTGGACACACACGTCATGTGTTATTAAATCGATATCGCTTACAGTGGCACCACGTTTACTTTAAGTCACTTGTTAAACCTACTTATTTGTTATAATGACCAGTAATGCTGTTACCAGTAAGACCAGTAAATTATCATTAGTTTAATTTTATTGGAAAAGTACCTACTTAGTTTGAACTTATTTCAAATATTTTGTTAAATATTTAGTTTTATTGTAATTAAAATACCAAAAAGGTAGTGGACTTTTAACGGGTTAGTTTGTTTCAAAATTTTGAGTAATTATTATACTTATTTTTCGTTTTTAGAAATAAATATATGATTCCCAAATGGTTTCAACCCTACAGTCCATATCGTGTCTCTGATTGGTTAGATTGTTGTCAAAAACATTATCTGGGGATGATACTCTTAAAAAAGACATGTCCCGAATATATTGTATACATACAGTTTGTTAGTTACCACTTTCTATTCTTTCTATTCTATAGTAGTTTCTATTCTTGGCGCTTGGTGAAACTATATTTTATGTATTTAAATTTTATACACTTGCACTGTTTCACTAATTCACTTTTAAATATATTTGTGAAATTAATTTTATACACTTGCATTAAGTGTATAAAATTAAATCTCATAAAATATACTTTAGATAGGCCAACCTCTATTTGTGAGTTATGTGAAGTAGACAAAATCAAAGCAAACTGTCTATGTGAGAGTGAGATAGCCGGCCCTACGAAAACGTAGTGTAAAGTATCAGTCGATACAAACATATGGAATACATACATGTTCCAAATACTGCTACAGTTTTAAATAACTCCAATTTCTCCCTGTTTTTCCGAACCCTAACGGTTAAAGTGGGACCCTATTACTAATGTTCCGCTGTCAGCCTGTCTGTCACTGTCTGTGTGTCAATCGTGATAGTTAGCTGTAATATTCACAGATGATGTATTTCTGTTGCCGCTATAGCAACAGATACTAAGACTAGATTTAAATAAATATTTAAAAGGTGGTCCCATACAAGAAACGTAATTTTTTGCCGTTTTTGCAAATGTCGTAACGGAATCATTCGGGCTCAAGTCTGACTCGCATTTTGTCAGTTTTATTTAAATCTATATGAAACTTAGCAGAGTATGCACTTGTGTTTTGCAGCACCGCTTGTTTTGTATATCCGAGTGAATTATCCACATTCGTTGTGCCCTCAAATACCTTTCTACTATGAAAAGCCGATGCCCATGTCAATTTTATCGAGATATTAATTTTTTTACCGCCTCGTTGGCCGAGTGGCTAGCGTACACGGCTAACCGCATCGGCTAACCGCGAGGCTCGGGTTCGATTCCCGGCAGGGACAGGCTTTTGTGTGATGAAGACAGATGTTTGTATCTCTGGGTTTGGGTGTCAATTAAATTTATCCTGGTATATATTTAAGTATATCTATGTATTAGTATCGTTGTCTAACACCCATAACACATGCATATACTTTGCTTACTTTGGGGTTAGATCAATTTGTGTAATTTGTCCAGTAATATTTATTTATTTCTTTATTTCATAGGCTATTTTTATAGGCTTTATTCATAGCTTTTTTTAAATATATCCAAATATGTGCGTTGTTTTTTGCAATATTTATTTAACCACGCAATTTTAAACTTAAATACCCTTTTATAACTGGAACTGTAATCGATACATTAGAACACGGTTAAAAAAGGTTAATCATCTAACTCCTGCCCATACTTTATGATCAAGTTCTGAGCATTGAGCACATCTTTTCTTTATCTAAAGTGACGTATATATTTGTAACAAACTTTTTATTAGTCATTTAAGAAAAAATGTTGACGTATTTTTGATTGTAATTGTGGATTTGAATTGTCTACTGATATTAAAATGTTATTTATCTCAAGGGTTTTTATTTTGTACGTACCTACTTTTGGGTTGATGCCTGACATCAAACAACTTGTCTCACAAGTGTTTCTCAAGATTCAGCAAACTGTCAAGCACCTTGGCCACGATTGTAGCCAAAGAAATTGGCCTATAATTATCACTGTCCGAGAAATTCCTCGACTTATTTTTCAATATTGGTACAACTATGGTTTTCATTAAGTCTTCTGGGAGATATGAATGGTGGAGACAGAAAGTAAATAACATAGTTGTACCCTTATCAAGTGAGGACCTTCTACAAACTTCTTTCATCTTTTATCTTACCCTTATCCAGTATTATATGAGATGACATCGGCGTCGGCTTAATAATCTAGGGGATTTGACTAGGACATCAGTTTTTATGCAAAGTAACTGAATCTGACCTCTGCAACCCAGAAGGCCTAAACCTAGGCCTAAAACTAGGCCCAAACCTAGGTCAGTTCGAATTCAATGAAACCTGGTTTCCTCATGTGTCACGATGTTTTCCGTCACCGTAAGAGCACTCAGAAAATGTATACATAAGTTAGAAAAACTCATTGGTACATGGCGGGGTTTAAACTTGGACTACCCTGATGCAAGTCCAAAGCGTGCACCGCTATGAAATTCAGGAATGAAATAATATTTTAAAGGTTAAACTAATAAATTTTATTGAAATATAGTACAAGAAAAAAATCCGAAAGAAATGTTTCAACGATCTTTTTATTTATATTACATTTATTTATTTACAAGTGAGGCAGTAACAGTGTCAACTGATCAAACTCAATAAGTCTGAACTGACCGTTCAAAACATGACGTCACCGACGACGCCGCAAGCACACACACATCGGTGTACGCGCGGCGATTGGTCGGAGCAAAATAAACAATAAACAACCGCACACAAACTTAACTCTTAGTCTACCACACACCAGCCTCTTGCGTCAGCTCAACCGTTTTAAATATCAATCCAAATTGAGTTTGAGAAATTTTAAGTTTTTGTTAGTTCTTGGAAGTATTTTTTTACATCAACCTATGTAATAAATAAATATTAATTTGGTAATTAAATATTGATCTAATCCAAGAAATATAGGCTTTACTAAAACCTCTATACAAATGCCCGATCAGGTAGGAGTCACCGACACATGGCAGTAGAGTCTCTACAGTCTTTCTCCCTCAACCAAAGAGATGACTGAGCTTAAAATTTCAAATTCAGACTATTTAGTATATGGCCACCAATGTACAGAAACCGATGATGAAAGTCCTAAATAGCCTTTCTTCCTCCTAGCCTATTCCCGTTTCTACATCAGATGATATCAAGGTCGCCTACCTTAATCTAGGGGATTTGACGAAGGCCAGTTTATACACAGAGCGACTGTCATCTGACCTCTGCAACCTAGAGTGGAAATAAGGTCCAATCCTAGTATGGATTGGATTCGAATACAAAGAATCCGAGTTTCCCCATGATGTCTTTCCTCACCGTATAGCACTCAGTAAACGTACTAGATACATATTTAATAAAATCTCAGTGCTATATATTGGGGTTCAGACCTGGACTATCGGAATTTGAAGTCTGAAGTTCTAACGACTAAGCCATTGGG
>DVZL01001726.1:0-16879 GCA_018236625.1 Lasaia peninsularis
TTGGTGACAATAGACCCTGTGCTCGCCTCTTACGAGCTGCCTGGGTGGAAAGCAGTTGGCCTATTCTACAACGGAACTCGGACCAACACGGGATAAACTTTTAGTCGAGGTAACTATCAACTAATTAATTTATTATCTATAGGTATTGCTGATGCACGAATACGTCATAAACCAAAAAACCGTTATAGAATAATAAGTATAGAATTAAATTATGCTATTTAAAAAGACACAAATTAATAAACAACAAAAAATAAGTTAAACATATACAGTTTTATATCAATCGGATATTTTTGTTCCTACATATCAAATTGACACTTGCTTGCTGCTTTGTTAAGATAATCATTTTCAATAAATAAAATTATGAGTGTAACTACAAGTTATATTACAATTTTATTATTTAAACAAGGAAAAAATCTGTAGAGTACAATAGATTAAATATACCTGAAAAAATAATTAAGTTCAATTTATATTTTATTAAGATATTTTTATATAACAACTTGATGCTATTAAGTTCAAACATGAATATCAAATTATATGTGTAATTAGAAAGTATTTTGTTATTCAAGCATTCCATAAACCAATAAACATAACTAAACAAATTATAATTTCATCTTTTAAGCCAACTTGATGCTTTTAAATTCATAACTTTTCATTAAGGGGATTACTAGTATAATTAATAATTTACAGTCGAATCAAATTTGCAAAATCGGACCGTACTCGTAAAATGCTAGGAATGATTACTTTTAAAACGTACCAACGCAGAATTTAGTATTTAGTACAGCTGGTGTTGCGCTTAGAGAAGCTTTAGAGCTCATTTCGAGTCGGGAATTGCCCATAGCGATGCATCAACACGAAATTTACAAGAATAAGGACGAGCGGTTTAAAATCGACGCGTAAAATTTATCTAATACAGATTATATTACTAATATATTAGGAGTATAGGTTATACTCCTAATATATTAGTAATATAATCCTAAAATGGTTGATGTTAATATGTTCATAAGAATTCTAAGTGTTATTATATTTAACCAGGAGACTTTAAGAACTCACTTTCTTTATATGCCTGTGTATTCAAAGTCACTGTAAATATCTTATGTTTTTTTTTTTAAATACATTGATACATATAAAAATGATATAAAGAAATGTGAATGTACAAAACCAACTTAAGCCTGAAACCCTAAGCTTTGCATTTTCATAAAACAGAATATGACAACTGTGAACACGCTTTACGACTATAGAAAAAAATAAATCGATATAATCAATGTGGGTCATTGATTGTGATTTACCTAAATTATTCCTCTAGTAATACGATCGTTACAATTTCAAGACTGAAAACTAATTCTTTAATTAAAAACACTAATTCGCGCTATAACCAAATACTATCTTGCATCAGTTTTTAAAGCCATTACCTCAATCTTGGGGTTGTTAATCGCAGCACCATTCAGTTCCTCGAGTCTGTGTTAATTTCGTCGCGACAGATGTTTTAACCCGCCTCCTCGCTCGCTACTCGCCTCGCTACACGCTTAAGGTTAAATACATTTTAATTTCTACATTGTTGCAAATTAATGATGATCATAACTCTCATACAACCAGCTGCACTTGCAACTTCATTCAAAAGTAGCCAAAACAGTCAGGCAAGTCGTATAGTAAATTATATCTATATATTAATACGTGATGCCAAAACTTTGGACTCCTTTTTACGAAAATTACGCGAACGCAGTAGCATAAAATTTGGCACAATTACAGTTTATGTGCAGGAGAAGTGCAGAACGCTAATATTTTTCTATAATAATGCTTATAAAGTACATGAAATCAATAAATAAAAAAAATTACCCACACTACCATGCATTTCACACACACACACAAACACAAGTATCTGTTACACGCATACATACTCTGTTATCTAATTGTTTCGTTTGACATTTAATATTTTTTAAGATTTTATATTTCTAAATATAACGGTCAAGGACATTTAGCAAACTATAAGAGTTTTTAATTAACTTTCGACCATATAGGTCGAATTTCGACCACCGGGCGAACACTAGTTGACATAAAGCTTTGATGTGTTTGCAGAATCAAACTAAAAGTCTGGAGATTACACTCATAATAATGACCTGTCGGTAATTTTAAACATAGCTTAGGGCCAGCTATCTCACTCTTACAAGACTTGTTTGCTATGACGTTGTCCAGTTTAGAAAGAGACACTACATATTCGAGACAGTTCGTTGTTAAGAGTTGTAATCACTTGATATTAATTTTGCTTGATTATTTGCACAATTGATAAAGAGTACGTTAATTATCGGATGCGTAGAATGTTCTAAATCTATTTTATGTAAGCCTATTTTTAAATTAAAAAAAAGTGTTTCTATTAAAAAGAACTGCATTAAAATCCGTAGCTTAGTTTTAAAGAAGCATACATAGGGACAGACAGAGAAAGTGACTTTGTTTTATAATATGTAGTGGTAGACGCGAAACTAACTTAACTCAGATTAATAACACATCTTTAATTTTGTTAGTGCTTTATATGCAAGATGTATGTTTACTTTTAGAAAATCCATCGGTTTTTTTTGTTTTTCTATAATTTTTAAAAGCAAGATCACTCTTATATACTGCACAAGCATTATTAACTAAAAAAATATTTAAAATATTAAAATATCATCTCGAATAAATGAAAGTATTAACCGATTCATTGTTTATTTATTAAACGAATGCCAAATAAAAAAGTGACCTTATAATGGAACGAAATATATATATTTTTAAATATCTATTTATTTTTTTAAGTTTCACTAGGAGTTAAAAAACCCCTATTTGCGTCTAATATTGACGCACGAGGTCTCTAGTTTGATTCTCGGTTAGGATAACTTATTATTTGAGTTTTTTTAATTTAATTAGATATATTGGAATGTCACAATGACATGAGTTTAATTAGATATATCAGAGCACATACTGTCTCAAAGCGTAAATAGTGCTTATGTATTACCTATACCTAAATACATGAATTATCTCCATCACTCTAAGGCTGTCTTGCTAAGATCGCTCCGAAGCAATAAGGCCACCTTTCTGTACTAATTATATACTATGCGAAACACATAAGCGATTTGTTACTCTTTTGACGAAAAAACTACTGAATTTATTTTCGTTGAAAACTAGTACTGTAGTATTTTAAAGATTGGATAAAATAATATTGTAATATTTGATCAACAAAGTGTATTCATTTATTCATTCATTGACATTATTAAGTAAGTACATATAACATAATTCTAACACACGAGAACACTGTTGTTCGTACGCACAATACTCATATTTCACAAACTTTCCCGTAATATCAAACTCGGGGAACACTGCCTTAATAATATTTTACAACACAACAGCACTTTATTAAACAATATACATACTTTATTATGGAAAAGCATTTGTACGTTTGTTTATCAGAGCAAAGAGAGGAGGGTAAAAGGAAATTAATATACTTATCCTCAAATCACATTTTGTCCTTTCTTCCCCCCTCTACGAATCACAAAGCGCGAATTGCAGAAACGTCTAACGAACTTCCGACAGTAATCCACGGATTCAGAAGGTTTGTTCAATCAAATAAGTTCTTGCTTTATAATTTAATTCTAATTTACATTCGAACTAGGCTTGGGAGCTTCGCGGCTAAAAATTTTAATAACAAAATAACTTTCCAACTCTGTCCTGTCAAATAATAGCGAAGTTAGAAGTAATAAGACAAAATTTTATGCATAACAAGGGGACTCGGGGTGATAGGGAGGGCACTTGTCGGCCTAGACAGAAATGAAACGTCAGGCCTTATGAAGATGAACAACTTCTTAACAAATATAAATCTTTATATCGCGCCGCTTTTAATGCGGTGAGAAACGTTTTAACGCTTTCACGGTGTATATAAGTGAATTACAACTATTTTATTCAAGATTAAATAAGCCATAAGATTTATTTTGTCCACGGTAACATAACATTTTAGAAAACAAGTTATTCAATGTAACTTTGTTACCACATTTGTTTTGAAACAAACTGTTATAATCTATCGGCCGTTAATAGAATAAATAAATGAAAAAATAAACTTAAACGTTTCATTATCATTGTTCAAAATATGTATTTTTATTATTATTTAAAAAAAATCAGAAAAAATGTAGCGATTTTGACGATGCTATAGTTGGAAACGAAGAGAGATTATGGAGATTGTTAACGAACTACTTAAAATTACTTGGGATTAATTTTACATTATTAAATCTGTTAATTCATAATGGTAATTTCACTACGTATTGAAGATTAAAGAAATATTTCCCTGAAAGAAACGATCGCTGAATTAACATACGGTCTATTTCGACACATTTCTTTGTTAAATGGATGCTATATTTAAATTTTGACAGAATATGTCAAAATTTGTTATATAATAATTAATAAATTACTCGTGTCACCATAACTTCAATATTCGCCACTATCGTAGTCCGATCTAGAGGCTAAGGTAACATGTAAACTTACTTATTTGTTCTTCCCATGAGGAAATGTATCTTTCTGTTTATTTCATTTTATTTCACAAGATGATAATAAATTTTTTTGAAATCAAAAGCTATATTCCGATAGTATCCAATGATGTTTCCGTAACGATTTAATACGCACTATTCATACAAAAAAATCTCAGTAAAATTCATAAACAGGATACTATTTTACTATCTATGATGTCTAATTACCTATTTTGTATTTATTTAGGTGCCTTATTAAATTTGTGACTGATATGCCATCTGCCACGTTATAAGAATCATGTAGGTACCTCTCTACCTACCCTTTCAACGATATATATTTTCTTTTACAAAAATAACTAATACAATCGCTATTACCAATAGGACCACCTTTGAATTATAACATCATACAAGACCAGCAAATCTATTTGGAATTGAAAAGAAATCACGTAAAAAAAACATACAAAATATAAAAAAAATATACAAACAAATGAAAACCTCATTTTGCAGTGAAAAAAAAAAAGAAACTTGAATTTTCAATGACAAACTCCAATATGTACCGTTACAAATCGAGCGGTGTGTCAAAGATGAGCAGCTGCATAACGATTTACATACGCGACGCCGAAATATATTAAAATACTGTCACCGTAGACCGTGTTGCGAGCCGTCATCGACACCAGGCGCTGGGTGATTAGCAGGGGGGAGACAAGGAAAAAGAGCTACCCAGACAATAATTACGTTACTAACCCCTGTGAATAATTACCAAGGCAGATCTGTTAAGGAAACCCCGTATTTAAGGCCGTTAATGAGCCGGCAAATTTTTATTTCGCGATCGACACGACCGAGGTCGATCGTAAAAACGCATTTTAGTTCTATACCGCGTTTCTGTTAATATTTTTGCGGATTTTACTTATTGTTTTTACTTTATTAGAAGAGTTGTCAAAATATACAAAGGCTGTAAAATGTTGGTAATTATACAATAAGACCGCCTTAATGTGATAATATGACTACTTAATATTATTATAATAGCATTTGGGTAAGTAAAATTGCAATATGTATGTAAACCAATTATTTTACTAACCCCTGTAAATAAAATTCACGGCAAATCGGTTAGGGAAACCCCTTATTTAAGGTATTTAATGAGCCGGCAAATTTTTATTTGACGATCGACTCAACCAAGATCGTTCATGAAAACGTATTTTGATCTTCTCCCTTCCGTTTTTGCTTTTACGAAATTTAGTCATTAGGAATAATGTTTTGCTCATTGTAACTATGTATTTATATATTGCATCTCGATATTTACAAAGCCTAAAAGGGATTGCTGATTTTACAATAAGACCGCCTTCATGTATCACTGCTGCTGATGCCAGCGACTTCGTCCGCTTTGATAATGTAGCAATTACATTATCAAAGTTCAATTTATGTTATGTCACATATAAAATCACATGAAAAAGTTAATATTTTTAAAGCAAAAAAAAAACGGAAGCGGAACCCGTTTACGTTACCTACGAAAACCCCTTAAGTCTACGGGATAAGTTAAGTATACGTTTAGAGATCCCCGTATATCTCGGGTTTCTACTTAAGACTATGTTTTGTACCACTTATAGTGATAGTGATTATTAATACCATCCAAAAAAAATACGTTTATCGTATGGGAGCATCCTTTATATATTCATTTTATCCTGAATTTTATATATGAGATTATAGCGGAAACAGAAATAGATCATCTGTGTAAATTTCAACCGTCTAGCTATTACTGTTACCGAGATACAGCCTGGTGGCAGACAGACAGATAGACAGACAGATGAACAGCGGAGTCCTAGGGTTCCAATTTTACCCTTTGAATACGGAACCCAAAAAAAGGTGTAGTTGTGACAATAAATCACTAATTACCTTGCTAACCCCTGTGAATAATTTTCACGGCAGATCAGTTAAAGAAACCCCGCATTTAAGGCAGTTAATGAACCGTCAAATTTATATTTCAATACAAACGAGGCCGGTCATAAAATGGCTTTTGGGTTTCTATTGCATTTGCTGTATGGTCATTCAATATTTGTGTTGATGGCTATTAATTCTTTTTTCTAATTCCCAAAAATTACCATCGATTTTAGGGTTCCATACTCAAAGAGTAGAAAATGGAACCCTATTACTAAGACTCCGATGTCCCTTTGTCCGTCTGTTTGTCACCATGTCGTATCTCATGAACCGTGATTTATGTAATTTTTTTTGCCACTTTACCAACAAATACTTAAAACAAAATAAAATAAATATATACAGGATGCTCCTATTCAACAAACGTATTTTTTTTCGTTTTTATATACATATAACTACCAACCCGGATTCGCTATACGCGTATACTATATATTATGCTGTATCACTCTGTGATGCTCTTGAATCACTCTATCTATTAAAAATACGCATCAAATTCCGTTGCTTAGTTTTAAAGATTTAAGTATACATAGGGACAGTCAAAAAAGGGGCTTTGTTTTATAATATGTAGTGACAATAGCTAAACAGTAAAAACGATGGTAGTTTGGATATTTTTTTTAGCTTATTTATCACTATTTTGCAAGTGTAATATTTTTTTCAGGTATATAATTATTTGAAGTACTGTTTGAAAATATTAAATAAACATGCAGATTCCTTAATCTCGGATATTATCATTGTCATCACAGTCATCATCTTATCGTTAATTCCGATAAGATCGAGATGCGCCATTCTCGTCGATATTTTCCACTTTACCTGATGCTGAGCATTCTCAGATATGTTATATGAAAGTTATATTCCGTAAACATTCGATATTTAAATGTGTATAGAATATAAATTAAAAGCAAAAAAACTTTTTAGAAAAGCCTTTACGCTCTAAAATGAAGAAAATTGTTGCTCTTAACGAACCCATTCATATGATAACCATTTTGTAGAAAGGCATTAAAAATAACTATTCCGCCATTTTGGTTGGTTCGCCATATTGGATTTAGAATGACGTCACGTATCTTATCGTGCATAGTCATCTAAACTAAACGTGTATACAAAATTTCAGCTCAATCGGATGAAGATATCTACTTCAAAATTTAGTTCTAAGATTCCACCCGAACATACATACTTACATTGCAAGTTAAATAAAAGCTTTTAATAAGTAACTCTTATCTATTACATTCAAGATATTCACAGTACCCTTATACAGAACTTATTCCTTAAGACTATGTGCGAAGAGTTCTAGAGAAAAACACACTTATCTATAAAAATAAATAAAATTGGAGTGTCTGAATGTAATATTAAAATAATCGCTTTTTACTAAGTGCATATGTATATTTACAAGGTACTAGGTATATACCAAAACAACATTTTTCAGAATGTTTGTCTATCTTTCTGTTTGTACCCGCTGATCTCTGAAATGGCTGTACCGGTTTTAACGGGACTTTCACTGGTAGACAGCTAATTTAATAGGGAACGGCTTATGCTACTTTAATTTTAGAATTTTATTTCATAAATATATAAAATAAATTAATTGAATAAAAACGCGGAAAAGTCAATTACAAAATGTAAACACAGCTTATTAGCTGTGTTTTGATACTAAAATTTTATATGATATAAAAATAACTGGAAACAAATAAACATACGTCACTGGACAATTGGCACATATTGATCTAACCCCAATGTAAGCAAGTTATATGCTTGTGTTATTGTTGGAAAACTCTATGTATACTGAGACATACTGAAGTAGATATGAGAATAAATTTATTAAACACGTAGATGGTTTTATTGCGCATCCCGACAGTCTAATATATATTTATTAACTGATCGTCGTCGTTAAATGCTATATGCTCCAGCTTGTACCAATCCATCCCTAGGGAACGCGCTACTTAAAGATGTTCTTCATTTCATTTCCCTCAGGAATAAAATTTTTTACAAGGACAAACTTACACAAAAACATACGTACGTATGAGAAAGTGAAATAGGATATTTTTAAAGAAATAATAGAAACTTGAAGTTATTTTATGGAATAAGTATGATTTGTAAAAATCGAACAAGCACACGGTTTTACTGATGTTATGAAATAATCATGGCCTAAATGCTATAAATATTATGCATAGATGTCGATTGTTCGGGGTTTTAGACCAGAGTAATCGTTTATCCGGACCGGAACATTGTCATTATATTGTTGTCATTATATTGGCAGGTTGCTGCACAGTACTCAAAAATCAGTAATCTTGTTAGTAAACGACCCATTTAATAAATGTTTCCCTGTTACGAGCTCCTTAATAAAAAGGCATAAGAGAAGTAGATAATTCTTTTGAAGAATATACCGGTCGTCCGAAAAAGTCATACATGTTACTTCTTTTTTTTATGATAATGGACGGCAAACAAGCAGACGGATTTCCTGGGCGAAGAAATACACGTCGTCTATAGAAACCAAAGGTGGAAATGCTGCGTTGCCAACCTGAGGCTGGGATGGTAAGCCTCTTGCATGAGTAAGTTTACCGGCTACTCTACCCTCCAAACCAGAACCCGACAATGGCGAGCACTGACGCTATTGTGGCAGGAATAGGTAAGGCGGTGGTACCAATCCGGGCGAGGCATTGCAAGACTCTACCACCTAGTGAATGTTTCTAAAATATTATTTTCATGTAACCGATTCTAAGAACACATATCTGTAGGCTATTCATTCTTCTAGAGAGTAGTATTTCTTCAATTCTAGAATATGATAGAGTAAAAAACCGTTGCGCAGCAAAAACAGATGATGTAATTCTTATTCAATCAAGTTGCTGCATTACTTTATACTGTAAATTGTAATGTTATTTGCATCAAAAAATTACTTTATACTGTAAAAACTGTCCACTGGCTTCGTCCGACTGTTTTTTTTTACATCAAAGTTTCGAGATTTCATTAAAAACTGTCAAATCTCTTTGAAAAAATATACTCTTTTATAGGTTTATAAAAATTTTCGCGATGACAATTCAATATTTCATTTTGATGATATTGATAACTTACAATACCCATTGTAACTTTTAAAAATGGTTACTTAAAATGTACTTTTAGAGCTATCTATACAATGATAACCAAAAGCCAAAATATAAGAAATCGTTAACAAAATATCAAACTCTCCGTCTTCATACATTACTATACTTATGAAAAAAATTCCAACAAATCACAGTTTTGACACAAACTATTCATTTAAGTTGTTAACAGTGGCATCGAAATGAAAACGTATTTCTTATTCAATTGAAACTGAGCCCCAGCCCCGTTCACTCACAGCGAACATTCATCAATGGACTTTTTTCGCGGATTGAAAAAAAAAACCATAATATATATCGAACCAGCCAAGATGACACACGGAAAACGACCGGTTTGTCATACAAACTCTCACAACTCGTAAAACATTTTTTTCACTTCCTACTAATAACGACCTAACATATGGCGGACTAAATTGTTACTTACGTCTAAACGACGGCTGAATAAAAATGTCCAAACATTTGTATACATTAAATTTATCATCCCCGCTCCGAACGTCAAAAGGAAGCTGCCGTGCGCACATGGGGGTCGTCAAGTCCCAAACGTATTATTTTTTCAATATCACCTAAGCTAATGCGATAGTGAAATTCGCGACAATCGAATGTTCGCGCCGCGTGAAATCAGCGCCTTTGTGACGAGTGACGAGATCAGTGTGAACAGACATACAAATACACGTGTATGTGGGCAGAGGGTGAGATGGACGGTACCTGTCAAAATATGACGAGTCTCTCCTACAGATGTCTCTATTGTCGTCGGGCTAATCTAATTTTGTGTTGTCGAGCATGAAAGTGCACATCGTGTGATTAACACATTTTCGTAACGACTTATTGGAATGCTGTCAGTTTTGCGTAATCCGTGACAGGAGATTGGCAGCCGGGGTGTTGGCTGGGGCTCTTGCCGTCCATGCGTGGATTGCGCAGATTTCACCATCTAAAACACTCCATATAATCAAATAAATCTCGGTTCCCATGAAGATTTATGAATATTTTTAATCTACTCTGGATTTTTTGGCAATATCGATTATGAATGAAAATTTTATTGCACAATACATATACATTTAGAAGACCATATAAGTATCGCCTGTGTGGTGAAATGGTACAGGTGTCGCCTGTTAAGACCGTTAGCCAAATCCCAGGTCGGGCAATTTTTCTTTAATGTTTTTCAGATTTTTCTGAGTAAGCAATATGCCTGCCACCTATCACATCAGGGCTCTAGTACTTTGGGTGATCTATGGACTAACGAGTCGTGGATATATAAGCACACCTCTGCCTACTAATTCGGGGATAATAGGTGTGAAGGTACTTCTTTTTTCTTTCTTTTATAAGTATTCCTATAATAGATAAGCTTATAGTAATTGTTATGCAAAGAAGGTCTTATCGCTAAGTAATCACTGCCAGATAACCCTTGCAAAACAAAGTCTTGAAAATAAATTGCATAAATTAGGGCATTGGTGCTAAAAGTCTATATATAACATAAAAGTAATAAAATAAATACGCACATGCTTAAATACATACATAAACTGATGATCACTACATGAAAACTGATGATGACTCCTGATAACTGGCTTTCAATAGTTTTTTAAAAAAATATTTATTGTTACCACTGTCACCATTCTTATTACAATCTCCTGCAAAACTGCTTAAGCAGTTTGACTATTGGTAACATTCTGACAGGCAGCTCGTAAGTCACTACCAACATGACCACTGGTGGTAGAGTTCTGTGCAGCAACTCGTCCGGATAGTAATCTACCGCCCTAGCTATTCCCGTAGCCATAATGATAATGTCGTGTTATGTTGTAGGGTAATCAGTAAACTTGCACAACATACCTAACACCCCGACCACAGACAGTGACGTACCTACAACATTTACAACACAACAACATATTATAACGAACGAAGAACATATTATAAAAAACATATTATAATTTCAAAATCAATTAGTATACAATTGAAATAAAACTTGGAATTAAGTAGCAGAATAGATATGGTATAGTAATAATAGACTTCTTTCGTTAGCGTGATGAAATAATGTTTATCACAGAATCTCAGTATACGATAATCGGTACAAAATATAAACAGAAACTATTTCTTTAGCAGATTTTTTTTAATCATTTAAATTATAAGTTCTTTGGTGAAAACATTACAAGATAATTTTTAGGATTCCGTATTCAAAGGGTAAAAACGATCATTAAGACTATGCGGTCCATATGTCTGCCTCATTGTCCGTCTGTCTGTCACCAGGCTGTATATCGTGGTCTGCGATAGCTAGAACCTCTCTGTAACCTAGAAGGGAAACGAGGTCTTATTATAGATTAGGTTGAATTCAAATACTCGAATTCAGATTTCTCCACAATATTTTAAAAGCATCTTATCATCTTAAAAGCAGATAAAAAATATATTTAGTGTGGTCACGGAGGTACTTGAATTACCAAAGTGGAAGTCCGAAGCGCTAACCATTAGAACATCGAGGCTGATATAGATATAAAAAATATATACCTACACCAAAATATTGTTTGCATGCTTATTTATTACATTCACAGCAAGTTCGGGCTTGTACGATTATCTTTATTGTAATATTATACAACCGTCTCAAATATATAATTATTATCTTTAGATTTTACACTAATGTGGTCGTAATTCATAATAGCGGCACAAGTTCTATCGGACAAAAGAATAACATAATGACTTATTTTATTATTATAGGTGATTAAACTAATTAACATTGTATGGTTAGGGTCTTGTTGTAATTATACTTGATGGATATCCGACATCAAATATTTGAATACGTGGCTGAAAAAATAGTCAATGAGCAGAAGAATGCTTAGTTACTAATTAACATCCAAGGCTGTTAATATTGACGTACCTAATAACGCCCTATCTTGGGCAGTATTTTTATAAGACAAATAATGTTTTATAGAGAACTAGTTGTCCTTGCGAATTACGTACCGCTCGTATTTATGTGATATTAACCATAATAAACATATTCAAAAGCAAAATAATGAAAAAAACTTTAGTTTTAAATTTAATTTGATTTTTCAACGACTTCCAGATATAATTGATTTATGAACGACAAAACGAACATCAAATGTTTGACATGTGGGAATAGTTTCTAAGAGAAAAAGAATTTGTTATTTTTACTATAATATTCCTAGCATTTTTCATAAATATTTACTCAACTTTTAAACATTCTCTGGGCGTTCACTAATTATTAAAAACCAAAATTAACCCAATTGACAAAAAACATTAGGTTGTCTCGGAATTTATTGGTGCCCGAAAAGACGGACTTGTCACCTGTCTCATTATAAAACCTAATATCGTTGGCTTATCGTGGGTGCATATGTACCTCTACCAACTCCTTCGGGTGTATGAAGCCAAGTACACTTAAGCCAAGAGAATGACGCTATGGCGACGGGCGAGTCAAGCGCTGGAACAGAATAATGGCATTAGCCATATAATACTCCAACATAATCATGGTTATACTAGTTTCTAAAAATCCCTTGGACAAAAAAAAAGAACTGGCTTTAAAGCCTGAGATCACCATTAGTAAAATAATAAACGGTGACAGACAGACATACAGACGGACAGTGAAGTCTTAGTAGTAGTAACGAAACCCTATTATTTAAATTCTTATGTCTATCCGTCTGTCACCAGGCCACATACATATAATGCCTCTTGATAGCTAGACAGTTTAAATTTTATATATTATGATGTATTTCTGTTGCCACTTGCAACGATTACTAAAATATTGAATAAAATAAATATTTATGGGAACCTATACAACAAACGTGTTTTGCCGATTTTACAGAAAATACGGAACACTTCCTGCGCGGATCCGTCTCGCACTTGGTTAATTTTTTTATATTTGTTGCGCGATTTCTCCGCAATTTCTCAATGGATTTTGATCTAGTTAAGGTTATTTTCTTCAACACTTTTTGAAATATGAACAACGAAAAAACATGAACCTAGACGACATTATATTATTAACTTTAAATATTTTTTTGCAATCCCATTTCTTGATTTTTAAATAAAAAATTCAAAATGTCCCCCTCGTTTTAGTTTTAATTTCAAAGGTTCATAAACATTGTTCTTAATTTAACTATCATATCAATCTCCTGCAAAATCTGCACCGAGTGTTGCTTCCCCAAAAGATACGGCTACTTAGTGAAATTAGAGGGTAGGGGGGACTGCCACACAAAAGTTATTTAGATGTTTACGTGTGCAGCGTTGCATTAAATAAGCAGCGAATCGTTGCGGGGGGCCGGAGTCAAACCTGGGACAATGAGATTGTACCCGGGACAAAGGGTCGAATCCCGGCCCACCCGGCATACTGACATAATTAAGTTTGCAATGGCGAGTGTCTTTTAAAGCCAGATTTGGGATTTTTTTGCTGTTTTAGCGCAATTTTTGAAACATTTGAGTGCTTTGGAATTATCTAATTTGAACGATACTGTATAGCAGTGCTCGTCATTGTCGTTAGAGTTTAAGCTAACTGTTACCAGCTGAGGCTTTCGGCATCTTGATTTTGCAAGTTACGTGTGTATATTATTGTTTCATACGTCAAATGTAAGTGGAGAAAACAAACGATTTTTTTAAATAATTTGAATAGATTTTTTTTAATAACGCGTTTTCTTATAAATACGTACAGAATTTAATAAAACTTAATAAGACTTTTTTCTTTTAGTCAGAACACGATTGTTTTTATTATTTGAAAAGTTAAATCACTTTAATTCTGTTGTGGACTAGGTATTATAAAATGTTTTTTATCGAACCATGGTAAAATACTGACAACGTAACTTTAATGGTTTTTTAATCAACCTTTTACGAGGTATAGACTAAACGTCCGCGTCGCATACAAACTAATCTGTCAGCACTAAAAGTGTTTGTCTCATTCCGTTACCCTCGTTGAAAGAATATAGCAATAACCTAAAATACGTTTAGAATTACCAACATCATTTCACCATGGCGATCTTCATAATGTGTTTAAAGAACCATCAATTTACTTTAAATATAAAATAAACAAAGGGAGTCTTCATTAGTCATAATCATTCAAATTTCACAGTAGGACGCATCTTACTAAGAAATCAATCACTCATCAGACGTTATGTTTATAATACTATTTGTTCATCGAATGCACATTTAGATTTTCGAAAGGCGCAATCGATATTAAGCTACATTTCATTGATATAGAGTTGAAAATCGCGCAGCATGATTTGGGATATACGAAGAAACCGGTACAACTGTCTGTGGAGTTCCCGTTATTCAGCCGACCTAATACTGAGATAATGCTTAGACAGAGGAGTTAATTGCAAGTAGCGCACCACACTCAGACGTTAGGGGATCCACATTCCCAAGAGATCCTCCCCCGATTACACCCAGCCACCTCGCACTCGAGCTCTTAATCATTCACTCCTAATGGAAACCTCCGATGTATCCAAATACGCATGAAATTTAAATGCAAAAAAAAATTGTCAACAAAAATGTTTGCCAAAATGTGTATCCGAACAATAGCGAAGCCACCAACGCCGTTCCCGTGTTCCCCACTGAGAGAGTTATTAATAGAATAATACGAAGATACACAAAACCCGTGGCATTGAACGCCATCGATCAATGTATTTCGAAATGTTTCATTAGTAAACATTAAGATGTTTGCTTACATGTCTGCGTATTGTCCGCTGCGTGGTCGAATTCCCTGAAATAATGTTGTATAAAATATGGGATGAGAACGTCTTGTTTAACAATACTGGAAGGTAAATAATTGCCATAAATCTCGTGCGTTAGGTGTCCGAACTCCGACCACTGCTGAGGTGAGATTCCTATAAATAAACTTTTAACATCGAGTCCCAATTGTCCCACATACACTTTTAAACTGCGATTGTATTCTGATGCCAAATGTTGACAAAAAGTAACATATCAATTTCACAAAAGATTATGAATCTTTCTATTCGAAATTTAAATATTTAAGTTTATACGAGTAATTTTTTTTTTACGAAAGATGAGGTCTAATATATATCTTGCCTATTTTTAGACTGCTTGAATATGCAATAGCATTGGTAATATTTTATAGGTAATTAAACTACAGAGTAGTTTACGGTAAATAAGGTTAAATATTTATTGTTAAATAATATATATTTTTGGCATAGTTTAATATATTTTTTATTGTTAAATACATAGCTAGCTGCCCGGCTTCGCACGGTTAGTTAATAGTTGACATAATGACAGCAGCGTCACCTACCAGGTCCAATAGTATTTTTAAATCATACAAAAAACCATCGAAATAACCACATAAAATTTCAACACTAGGTTTAGTCATTTAGAAGTTATGTGAAACAGTCAAATACATCATGTTTTTTGAAATTATATATAGGTACTATTTATTTTAAATTACTTACTGATGAAATAAGAATAATATAAAAAGAGAAAAATTAAAAAAAACAATCGGACCGAGATGTGGACCCGGGTTTCCTGCCTTTTAAGGCGCCCGATTTCCGACAGAGCTATCCTAACTTCGGTAATGGTGGCGAAATTTAGCTTCGTATTCTAATGATATTGTAGGAGATTTTTATTCAATGAAAACACGATTAATAAATGAAACCTGGAAATAAAAGCAAAAAATGTCGATAAATCGCCCCTGAAACCCCTTAAATGCAAAAAATTAAGAAAAGTTGCGCGACCTGGGAATTGAACCCGGGACCCTATGTGGCCAACGGAAAAACACATCATGGGACTTAACATCGTCGGCTAATCGTGGGTGAATATGTGCCTCTGCCTACCCTTTCCGAGATAGGGATGATGGTATATTTATTTATTTAAATATTCAAACATTTTCATGTCATAATCTGACAGAAAATGTTATTAGAATAAAAAACATTTTTGTAATAACTTCTTAAAACTTAAAAAGTTTCGCAAAATAATTATTCTCTTTTCATTCGCTTAAAAGTTAAATTTAAAAATATTAATATATACATGATAAGTTAACGTCTGTATATCACACTCTTATATGTGATAATTTGATATGGGGTTTCATAAAAGGCATATGGTGGGTGTTCCGATATCTTGGAACTCCTCCACTAGGCCAGCGGAACTTTTAATGTGAGCTTATCATTAACATGTAATACAATTAAATACAAGTAGTGAATAAAACATCGGCCAAGTGCGAGTAAAACTCGTGCACGCAGGGACCCGTACCATCTATACAAATAAAGAAAATTGGAGTGTCGGTATGTAATATTAAAATAACCGCTTTATGTGATTAAATTTTAACAAACACTTGCACAGTGCACGGTTTCGCTTTTATTAAATTTATTATTATTTATTAAATTTAATAACATAGCCCTGAAGATGCTGTAATAAAGCGAAACCGGTCGGCTATTATATAAAAAATAAATAAATTTA
>DVZL01001727.1:0-16874 GCA_018236625.1 Lasaia peninsularis
AAACCGGTTCTTTTAATATTACATACAGACCCTTCCATTTTATTTATTTGTATAGGTAGATTATATAACAGTGATGGAAAAAGTAAGCAAAACGAACTAACCCCGGGAATTTAAGCATAGATAAATTACCAGTTAAGCTCATTACGTTGGTAATATTCGACAAGAATATTTTTAAGGTTTAATTTCCGAGGGATCAGCATCTGGCCCGCTACGACCACAGAACCTTTATTGCTTAATTTGCAGGTACACTAATCCCTCTAAGTCTGATCTATGAGCTTCGTTTTACACTTCATTTAATCTCAGCTTGTATTTTACAAAATTAAAAGAATTTTTAAAGAACTGAAAACCAAACATGCAGATAAATTTATGTGTAAGTAGAAAATACTCCATGTCTACAGACATGGCTGTAGACATTACGTATGTGTGTGTGTGCATGAGCGTGCACGTGTGCGAGAACATTTCGTGTGTATTTATCGTGTATTCGTATAAACTATAGCAACGAAACAGGTCGATCGATCAGATATTGATAGTATTATTTGCGGGCTAACTCAAATTCATTTTTAACCTAGCGGGTGTAGAGTCAAAATTGTCAACTCACTACTAAAGTAAGACTAACGTATTTTAATGTTAACTATATGTTACACTATATTTTCTGTAGTAGAAGTTTACTCTGTATTACTTACTAGCTGCCTGGCCCGGCTTCACACACTCGGTACCCTTTAAGACATTGGGTACAATCGTTCAGAATATATAGGTATATCAGCAGAGTAGGTACATACATACATTCAATATTACATTATATACATTCCATATAAATGCTTCTCGATACTCCTGGGACCTGGGTTATTCTAGAAAGACACACAGCGGTCGCTATTTTATCGACCAAAGTATGTGTTATTCCGGTTTTCCCCCAACGCCACCTAGTAGTAATTTAGTTATTAATTTTCTAGGTTATTTCCCACTAGCTGTGCCCGCGAGTTTATCCACGTTTTTATTTCATTATTTTATTTTATACATTTCTAAAACAAAATTCTAAAATAAAAGTGGCCTAAGCTTTTCCTTATTACATCGCTTGTCTGCCAGTGAAGGTCTCGTCAAAATCGGTCCAGCCATTTTAGAGATTAGCGGGTACATAAACATTCAAAAAAAGATTATTTTGGTATATTTTGTAAACATACACATGCATTTAGTAAAAAGCGGTTATTTTAATAGTACATACAGACACTCAAATTTTATTTATTTGTATCTAGATAGTATAACAAGGTTTAACTAGGTTTGTAGACTTCTGTGCAGCAAATCATTTGGATTGTTACCACCTTAACTTTTCCTACCATCCTAAAATAAGTGCTTGCCAGTTTTCATTTGTCATTCCGTTATTAGTCTATTGACAGGGTCCCAAAATCTAGTTATAAAATAATCGTTTCTCTCTTAATGATTATTGGACATGATTTCATTGTAATTTCGGTTGCACGTCGTCCACTGGTTAATTTAAACCCATGTTAACCTCATACTAATGTAACACGAGTAAATAAATAATATTCATTTCATTTCCAACACAAAACTATAACACATAATATATAGTTGAAATACGATAAGTCCAACAGTAAATATATTTTAATTAATATCCTCCGAAAGCCAGAATTCGTTCCATTAATATACCTATAATACTTTCAACGGGATTGTCGTAATGAAATCGACTCGTAAATATATCTTCCAGTCATGGCAGCAGAGATAGAAATGAATGTTAAAATGATTCAAACCATTTTTAATTTAAAAGGATATAAAGGTGCGTACAAACTAACGTTTTTTTTTACATTAAAATGTTTGCTACTTTATACGTTAATGCCCAAAACATGCAGATGTCCAGGAGCGGAAGATTAACTAAGTAACGTTCTCATTAAGATATTAGTAACGTTATCAATCTAAACACGCCCTCTTTCAATTAAATAGTTGTATATAAAATGTAGTATTTATCTAATACTAGCTGACCCGGCGAACTTCGTACTGCCTAACAGTCAATGCATGTCATGTTACCTTTTAGCTGCAAACTAATTCAGGCTTTGATGAACATAATACTATGATACAAAATAATTATTAATATGGATATATAAAAGTATAATACATACAGAAAGAGAATATTTTTTTTACCCTATAGCATAATTCTTAGAAATTGTTTTCGAAAATAGAAACTTTTATTTCACAAAATAAAATTCTGAGCGCACGCTTAAATGTTAAACTTTTGTCATTATTTCTGAAAGGACACATAAACATTTGAGGAACTTCTACGTTCCTCAATGTCTGTTGTCTATAGACACCATAGATGTTGTAGGTGCGCCGCTGCCCTGTGGTTGGGTTGTTAGACCATATGTGCAAGTCTACCGGCTACCCTACCCTCCAGACCGGAACACGACTATGTCTTTATAGCGGCAGGAATAGTTAAGGCGATAGATCCCTACCCGGGCGAGTTGCTGCACAGCACTCTACCACCAGTAAAACTTAATTATGATACAGGAGTGTTACAGATGCTTTGCCAAATTTTTAGGAATAAATGCCATAAATCGCACACTAAGAAAACGATTTATGGCATTTATTCCGTCAAGGAGGAGGGTATGGATTTTTAGTCTCTGTCGCGATGTCCAAAAGTAAATAAATACAAATAACAAAACTTACGCATTTCGAGAAAATAGTCCACGCCAACGTTATTAAAACGCACCAGTTTATACGCACCTTTACTACACCTTTTTAATAAATACCGCAACGAACGTACCTTTTATAATTTCATTTTAATGCGGCCCCATTTACCTAACTCGTGTGAAGTTGTGTTTGCTTTAGAAGGTCAAAAGCTAACTTCATAATTTGAAGAAAATGCTAAACTAGAATGCACAAGGTCAGTTCTAATCTTAGAAATGGTTAGCTATTTAAGAAGTCGTGGGTTATGTAGTTCTATGTAATAGTTTGCTTTCTGTGGGTAATCTGAAAAGTGACACAAGAGTAAATAATACATACTAGATATTATATGCATACATATCTTCACGACAGGTTTCGTACACAGTAGGCAAAGAGTATCGAGTGCCAGATTTCACAATCCCTACATAACCAGGGTCCGTTTTTTTTACCCTTCGGGAACGGAATCATAAAAACAAAATATATCGATTACGTAAAATAAATGAATCTTCATTCTTGACAAACAATACTGTTTCTCAGAGAGATCTTTGCAATTTTGTAGAAGCGTTTGTAAACATGGAAATGTAAATTGACAATAGCGATTTTGGTGTGGAAGCAATAAAAATGCTTTGTATAAATACAATCCAGAAACAACGGAGCTTTCGAACGACCCTATAACTTGTGAGGCTATGAAATACGCGTTTTACGGGTATACGTAAAAACTTAATGCTATGATATATATATATGTTCGATTTACAAATTATAAATATAGCTAATTTCATGGTGGTAGAGTCTTGCATCGACTCGCCCGGATTGGTACCACCGCCTTTCCTATTCCTGCCATAATAGCGGCAGTGCTCGCCATTGTCGCGTTCTGGTTTGGAGGGTAGGGTAGCCGGTAAACTTACTCCCGCAAGAGTATTACCATCCCACCCTCAGGTTTTGCAAAGCACCATTTCCACCTTTGGTGTCTATAGGCAACGTGTATTTTTTACCATCAGGAAATCCGTCTACTTGTTTGCCTTCCATTATCATAAACAAAAGCTTATTTCGAGTGCTTTGGACTTCCAATTCGGTAGTCCTGGTTCGTTCTCGCCATGTACAAATGTTTTTATAACTTGAGTACATTTTCCGAGTATATTACCTATATATGGTTTTGATATTTTTTTTATTTACCACTATTTTATACCACTATTTATTATTTGCAAGTGTATAATTACTTTAGTATTTTTTCCAGTTACATAATTACTTGCAATTACAATACTTTAAAGGAATATACATCACTTTTTTACAATTGCGTCACTTTTGTTTTCTGTAGCAAATTTATTATTTTTTTTTAAATATTTTTTCATTTAAGAGCACTCATCATAAGTGGCCTTTATATAAATTATATTAAATATTGCAATATTGTGTTAGATTTTATGTTTATGTTTAGAGCACCTTTGCACACTATTTTCCTCTATACCATAAGTTTGCCCGGAAAAGATAGTTGACTTGGTAATAAGGCCGCCTCTGTGTATAATTTAGTCTCTAAATTTTTATTTATTACTAGCTGACCCTTCAAACTTCGTAATGCCTAACAGTCAATGAATATCGTGTTACCTTCTAGCTGAACTAATTTAGACTTTTATGAACATTATACAATGATACAAAATATATATCAATATGGATAGATATACAAAAATATTTTGATAACCTATAGAAAAAAATCTTAGAAATTGTTAACGGAAATAGAAAATTTAATTTCACAAAATAAATATCCGAACGCAAATGTAAATTTTAATCATTTGTTATAATATCTGTATTGACGCATAAACATCTAAGGAACTTCTATGTAACTGCTTAACATACTTTTCAACCTTTTTAATTGATTTAAAAAAAATACAGACAATGTCAATCTTTACTTTCAGTATTTGACAGGATGGACAACAAATGTTTGAATGTACTAATCATTTATTAAAAATAATTCATTGTTCATAATTAATTATTCATCTAGTGTTTTTAAGATCTATTATGCTATTCGGGGTGGAGACAGATCTAACGAATTAAAAACCATGAAAATTGGTCCGGCAGATCTCGAGCTAATAAGTGTTGTAACAAACCCGACTTTATAAATATTGTACGGTATCCCTCGTGTGCGAGTTCAACTTGCACTTGGCTTGCTTATTGTGATACCTACTGTATTTCCGCTTGAGGCTTTTAAAAGCGCAGATTTTTTTACGATTACTTATTGCGTAAAAACGTACCCCCTTTTAGATGTAATGTTGGTTAAAAATAGCCTATATACTTTTCTGATGTACAAGCTATCGTATTGTTAAGTTTCATTTCAATCCGTTTAGTAGTTTTTTCGTAAAAGAGTAATATACATCCATACATATTTATATCCATCCATACTTATTAGCTTTCGCGTTAATAATATTAGTAGGTTTTAATTGCTATCGCTTCAACTAATTATTTTACTGACGAATTAGAACACGCTTTTCTAGATAATGATCTCTGCCATTAGACATCATAGGCGGTATTGGAGCGTAATCTAGAGTATGTGTTAAATAAAAATATTCAAGAAATTTCCAGCCTACCTACCAGAAGTAATTTAACATGCTAAAAATAGCCAGATATAAAAATTTAGGCCACAAGTGGAAAAACTTCGCCAATGCTAATAAAAAGTCAAAGCAAGGACGACGAAAAAAATATGTTCGGTACATTTACTTGGTGAGTTTTGTGAGAGGAAAAAATATTGACAGATAATAAAGTATTGCCTTTTGGAGTGTATGTTTTTAGAGCTAACTAACAGCTGCCCGTGGTTTTCGCTTCATATTTATTTATTTAATGGTTTTTGTACATCGTAAATAAATACGTTAGAAAATTGGTCTAGTGCGAGTCGGACTGGCGCACGAAGGGTTCAATACCATAATATATAAAACGACAAAAAAATCATGTTTATTGTATGGAAGCACCCTTTATATATTTATTTTATTATATTTTTAGAATTTTGTTGCTACAGCGGCAACAAAAAATTTCAACTATCTAGCTATCATGGCTCATGAGATCTAGTGACAAACAGACAGACATAGAGACAGACGGTCAGACAGACAGATAGACGAACAGCGGAGTCTTATAATAGGGTTCCATTTTTTACCCTTTTTAGCGGAACTCTAAAAATGCAAAATTCTAAAGGTTTTTATTAACTTTTTTATTTTTATTGAGACTTGGTCCGCGTTTTTTAACTTTTTTTTTCTTTACATTTCTAAAATAACATTCTAAATTAAAAGTAGCCTATGCTGTTTCTAATTACATTAGCTATCTGCGAGTGAAAGTCCCGTCAAAATCAGTCCAGCTGTTTCGGAGGTTAGCGGGGGAACAAACATAGAGACAGACCGACAGACAGATAGACAGACAAACAGACAAAAATTCTAAAAAAATACTTTTTTTTGTAAGCATACCATAAAAAGAGCCTATTTTAATATTACATCCAATTTTATTTATCGTATAAATAAATGATAATTTTAGTCCCTCGGGCTGATAAATGCATTTCATAAAAGATTTTTTTGTTAATGAAAATTATTTCATTAAACAAAAAAAAGTGATGTTTTTCGAATCAGATAAACTGAAAAGACCTATAAGAGTTGCTTCACCCGGGACCTAGGGTGTTACAGGACACCGATTCCACTCGACCACAGAGGCGATAAGATTATAAATACTTTAAAGCATATTTCCCGTACCGAGAGATTGTGGTTATTTATACGGGGTGCACGCTCTTTGTGCTTGAATACCGAAATAAAGCAGGAAGCTATGTGGTTAGTTTGCAGAATTACCGCTGCACGTGTTTTTCGGCGCTATATTCAAATGAGGACTGAATAATAAATACACAAGTCCTATTCCACGGCGTTGCTCCCTTAGTATCTTGAAATCGAAAGTAGTTTAGATAGTAGACACATTTTTATGAAATATACTTAAATAAGTAACATAATTATTGTTAAAAGTAGCTGTCGCACGTGACTCCGTCCGCGTGCTATCAATCTACAGCATATGTCATGTCGCATACAGAACCGCAAAAGTTATTACATAGTAGTTAGCAAAACTATATTATGTATCTTTTGCTATAGCAACTGCGCGTTCATTTATGATATCTATCATGTGCCTATTTTTTTAATTATATCTTTAACGCATATTATTCATTTTTCTATAGTTTTGTTATATGTACAGATGATTTAGGCCAAATAGGCCCTATATTCCTTAGTTTAGTGTACCAAATGGTTCTTCAGGTACAAAATTAAATATCTGTTTTTAACCGTATATCGGTTGAAATAATTAAATGTAAGGAATTTATTTTTTTATAAGATAATATAGCGGACGATCATTCTGCTCTACTGATGGTTAAAAACAACCGTGGTCTATACCATAGATATGACGTATAAATAATACGTCATGGACCTATAGAATGATGTAGGGATCGTGACACTTGGCATTCGATACTCTCTGCCTACCACTAAGGACCTCGAAGAAATGTATGTAGGAATGGGGAATAACCGCCTTGCCTATTCCTGCCGCCATTATGATACTGTCGTGTTACGATCCGGAGGGTAGGGTAGCTGGTTGACTTGCACATAAGGTCTAACAGCCCGACCATGGGGCGGCGGCGCACTACAACATCTATGGTGTCTATAGGCCGCAGTTATCTCTTATTATCAGAGGATCCTGTCTTATATCATAAAAAAACTTTGTGTAAACTTTGAGTCACGGGTCGTATTTAAAAATCCAGCTGTGACAGCTAATGTCGTAGGAATGGAAATTTGGGTCAGTTGATAAAAAAACACGAGCGGTTGGAGTTAAAAACCACCCGGCTTTCAATAAGGACAATTAGTCGTATCTGTCTTCATCGGTCGTGTCTGGGCGGTGTCATTAAAATTTGGTTTTAAATTTATTGCTTTTCCTTTGTAATTGACGAACGGTGTTATCAGCGATAGTACTGTCTGTGTCAGTAATTATATAGGTAGTACTCCTTAACTGGGTCGCTACCAACATGACCACTGGTGGTAGAGTGCCTTATATATTCCTGTCGCCATAATTCCAGAGAGTAGGGTAGCCTGTAGACTGGCACATAAGGTTTAACAGCTCGACTCTACCTAAACTCTATGATGTAATGTTACGGATGGCTCCTGTTGAGACTGTTATCCTCGTAAGATTCCCGGTTCAATTCCCAGATTGGGTAACTTTTCCTATATGTTTTCAGATTTTTCTGAGTAAGCATTACATTGTCCGGGATTGGAATGTGCCCGAAGTGGCGATAGGTTTGCCACCTATCACGTCAGGTACCTTGGCTAATCGTGGGTGTTCTAGTATGTCTACTGGACTTACGAGTCATGGATATAGTGGCACACCTCTGCCTCTCTCTTCGGAGATAATAATGGTGAAGGTACTACAGGAGAGTAACACACCTACAACATCTATGATGTCAAAAGGCTACAGTTGTCTCTTACTACCAGAAAACCTGTATACTTGTTCGCTGTTTTATCCCATAAAAAACTCCTAATTATGATTTTTAGGAGGACCCTATTTCTGGTATCTTTTATATGAGTAAATGCATAAAGCAATTTCACAAAGTCCGAGTAACGTAAAATGGAATTAATTTACTTGATAGTTTTATCCGTCAAGTAGTACTAATCAATGAGTAGTTAATGGATACTTTACTCAGACTTGGTGAAATAGGCCCTAACTTCTATAAGTTAAACTCTATAGTTTTTACCCTTTGGGTACAGAAAACTGGTACTGGATAATAAATCCAGTGCTAGATTTAGACAGACTGTATTGCAAAGTCATTAAACTCTGGTTTGTACTAAAACTATACTTATTCTAAGATTGTCTTAGAAACTAAGATTTGAAATGGTTTAATTGCTTCAATATTTCACAAATAATGGCCCGAGATTAATGAATACCCAGACCTGAGTTATTTTATAAAATTTAATTATTCTCAGTATGTACTTGGATCGGCGTGTGGCATCAATTATTAAAAGTGTAAAATAAAACAGAGCCCTAGTACCTTGGCTAACCGTGGGTGTGTTCTTGTATATCTACTGGACTTACAAGTCGTGGATATACTAGCACACCTCTGCATAACTCTTCGGGGATAATAGGCGTGAAGGTACTTTTAAAATAAAACATCATCACTTTCATATCCGTGAAAAGCGAAGTATGCAGCCACGATTAACCGGCGATATTAGGCCCCATGGTGTGACAAATAAGAAATACTACCTTATGTTTTTTCAGTAAAGTGAAAAAGTCATAGAACAAGTTACCCTACTCGAAAATCGAACCTGGGACCTTCGTGTCAAATTCGGATACTGACTACGTTCAACCACAGACGCGATACATATTATTCAATTATAAAATTATACCGTTCTAACCTTAGTTTTAGTGTCTGGCCGTGAGTGAATCGTTGGATCTCGCTCAGTAATAAAATCGCCACAAAATATGATGACCATATCCATCTGTTATTTGTTATAATTAATTTCGCCCAAAGCATCAGCCTTCTGTAGGCCAAGGGGTTCTTATTTCTCCAATAATCCAGAATCAATCATTTCCCTCACATTACTTACGTGATATCAAGTTCACTCATGTAATATGGCGGCGAAAGATATTTCTGGCTATTAATTTGTCCTATTTGTTTGGTCGTATAACAATTATTATTCGGTAAGTTTTAATTGGATCTTACCCAAGTAAACGAATATGTACATATATATCTTCACGCTAGGTCCTTGAATGGTAGACAGAGAGTATCAAGTGCCAAATGTCACGATCTCTACATAACTTACTTCATATTCAATATACATAGATAAATAAAATTTGAGTGCCTGTATGTAATATTAAAATTAACGCTTTTTACTAACTGCATCTTTATAAGGTACATATACCTACCAAAAAAATATTTTTGTTTATCATTCTGTCTTTCTGTCTATTTGTCTGTTTGTTAGTTTGTACCCGCTAATTTCTGAAACGGCTGGACTGATTTTGTGGGACTTTCAATAGCACACATCTGATTCCTTAGAATAGCTAAGACTACTTTTATTTTAGAATTTAATTTAAAAATGTATTAAATAAATTAATTAAATAAAAACGTGAACGTGGTCGTGGATACTGGACAGTTAGACGTTAACATAAAAAGTACCTTCACGCCTATTATCCTCGAAGGGGTAGGCAGAGGTGTGCTAGTATATCAATGACTCGTAAGTCCCGTACATATACTATAACACCCACGATTAGCCAAGGTACTAGGGCCCATGATGTGATAGGTTAAACCTATCGCCACTTCGGACACATTACAATCCCGGGCAAGGTAATGCTTACTCAGAAAAATCTGAAAACCATTTAAATAAAAGTTGCCCGACCTGGGAATTGAACCCGGGACTCTACGTGGCTAACGGTCTTAAAAGGCGACACCTGTATCGTTACACCACAGAGGCGATTAAATAAAAAGTAAAAGTGAACTAAATCAAAATATATCTATATATAGTTATCTGATTTGTTTACTAACATTGTCTAGGATTAACTGGCACGTTTATAAACGTCCAGGCCACACAGGAAGAGATGCAAGCAAGCGAAAAGCACTACTCGCATTCCGTCCCGTGGTGCATATTGAGTTAAAACAGTTTAGTACATTTAAACTGAACTAAAACTATTCGCATTTGAGAGTGGTTTTAGGAAATAGGAACATTAAGGCTCTCTGCAAACTGGCCACTCGATACGACAAATTTTAATTACATACTAGCTGACCCGGTGAACTTTGTCTCACTGGATACAATATGAACATCAATCAAACGTTTGATAGATAAGAACAGTTTGTTTGGGAAAATTAAATTGTCGTTTTTTGAAAACCTTGAACTTTCACGAACATTTTAAGACCAAAATTAGCCAAATCGGTTAAACAGTTCTCGAGTTTTAGTGAGACTAACGAAGGGAAATTCATTTTTATACATATAGTTTTATAAAGCATACAATTAAATAGTAAATCTATACAAATATATAAAATTGGAGTGTCTGTTTGAATATTAAAATAACAGTTTTTTACTAAATGTATATTTATATATATTTTGACAGAGTACATATATCAAGTAATATTTTTTGAATTTTTGTCTGTCTATCTGTCTATCTATCTATATGTTTGTACCCGCTAAATCTCTGAAATGGCTGTAACGATTTTGGCGGCACTTTCACTGGCACACAGGTTATATAACAAGGAATGGTGTAGGTTACTTTTATTTTAGAATTAATGTGTAATAAATAAATATATCTGGCCAAGTAACACAATTTGATCTAACCCAAAAACGAGCAAATTACATGCTTGTGTTATGGATGTTAGACGAAACCTAATAAACATCAGGACTTAAATAGATGTCTGAATTAATTTAATAAACACCCAGATCTGGAAATACAATGTTAATTACACAAATACCAGTTCCCGTCGGAAATCGAACCCGAGCCTTGGTTGGTGGCATTAGGCGTGGACACTAACCCCTAAACCAACAGTATAAATCAAACAAGGAAATTTAGAAATATGTAGCTTCTTCCTACCGTATTTAAAACGGTATTTGTATTATTTATTGTTGTGTAATTTTATTCGTTTGTGAAAAGCAACGCGTCTTATTTGAAAATAGAAACTTGTAGAGCCTCAGTAGCCCAGTGGTACGTGATCTGAAATTCCATTTTGGTAGTTCAGGTTCGAATCTCGTTTTGTACTAATGATTTTATGGTGGATATATTATTTAGATACAAGTAAGGTTTCTGAAACAGAGATAACCATTTGAATCGATGAAAAAATAATGTTAATTCATTTTAACTGCCTCAATATTGTTATCTCTTCTATAAACACATTAATTAAATAAAAATTAATTATTTAATTTTCCTAAAAAGCTTCTTTCATCACGAAGTTACAAATTAATCATTTTGTTTTTGTTTACGTACGAATTTCCTTTAAGTAATGCCTTCTATCAATTAACACTTTTCAAATTTTTCTTTCCCTTGGTTTTGGTAAAATTTCCTGTGATTCCGCCTTCTTAGTAAAAATAGGAACAAACGAAATTGTTCATTTAATATTTAAAGCTTTATGTAAATATTTAATGAACAATTTCAAGTTAATGAAAAAAGACAATTTGTTAGTTATATTTTAACTCCAAACTATTTTTTTTTCTTATATATTAAAGGAATATACACATTGTCATCGCTAAAACGCTTGCCCTAATTGGAAATCGAACACGATGCCGCGGATATTTGACAGCTATAGGTGTGTACGTCAACCACTCAAATATATAATCGATAAAATGTGAAACTAAACTAATTAGTTTAAAGTAAACGTCTTTAAGCATATCTTTTGCAAACTAATCTGACTAAAAATCTTTTATCTCATTCTTTTACTTGCATGAAAAGAAGATAGCGATAGCAAATAATAATAAATAATAGTGAAAAGTATGAGTAAAAGAATGATATTAAACATTTTTAGTTGTGTCAGATTAGTTTGCATTAGATATTTTCAAAGAAGTTTAGTCTGTCTAAACTCAGAATATTTCAATTAAAGAGCAAGATATTTCTAATTTGTAATGAATAAAACGTCTATTTTAACCATTTTTTGTTTAATTTTGTAACTAGCATTGCCTGCGACTTCATTCGCATTTTAATTTCAGCCAATGAAAGACCCGTTAATATCAGTACAGCCGTTTTGGAGATTAAAGGTAATAAGCATGGTTTGTAGGGTAGGGTAGCCGGTAAACTTATTCACGCAAGAGGCTTCCTATCCCTGCCTCAGGTTGGCAACGCACCATTTCCACTTTTGGTGTCTATAGGCGACGTGTATTTCTCACCATCAGGAAATGTGTCTGCTTGTTTGCCTTCCAATATCATAAAAAAAGACAGACGGGCGGACAAATATTCTAATAGATATTATCTTATTATTACTTATTAACAGGATTGTCAACCTTAAAAACTTAAGATAGCGACGCACCAGTAACATCTACAGTTACTGATGCTTCGCTATAGGCCACGGTCGTTCATTACGATTAGAAAAACCATTCGCTCGTTCTATTTTGTATCAAGTAAAATAATTAAACTAAAACATTACGAATAAATACAGCTTAATATCTAGATTTAAAGTTTGACCAAACTATTTCCATTTGTACCGAGAGTGCTTTGAGGAGATAAGAAATAATAAGGTTCTATACACACTGACAAACTATTCAGATATTAAAATGATCCTGACTTATCTTTTAGTACTATAACCACAGGCCATATTTTTACTGGATGGAAAAAAGTAACGTTACATATTCTTGAAGGGGTAGCCAGAGGTACCCACAATAAAGCAACGATATTAAAATGAAATATTTATTTATTTGCAGTGTACGAGGGTAGAAAATTTGTAACAAGAAAGGATTTAATTATACTAACGTGTTCTATCGAATAGCACCTTCATGCATCTACCCCTGAAGGGGTAGGCAGTGGTGTGCCTGTATATCCACGACTCGTATGTCCAGTAGATATACTAGAACACTCCCGATTAACCAAGTTACTAGGGCCCATAATGTGATAGGTGGCAAACCTAACACCACTTCGGGCACATTCCAATCCCTTGCAATGTGAAACTTACTCAAAATGATCTGAAAAACATTATACAAAAGTTGCCCCAGTGGTACCGTTACGCCTCAGAGGCGATAATTTATAAACATCAATTTATACCCGACTTATTTTAACCCTATCTACAATAAAGTACCCCATATTTTATGATCCCATTATGTGACAGAAGGACGTCACTATATCGGGCACAAATTCAATCCCAGACGACGTTATAGTTTTTCAGATAAATTGAAAAACTCATACAACAAACAGACCTATCTGGGATCTCGTGCGTCAAAGTCGAACACCGTCTACGCTCTACCATAGACCTCTAAAAATGCAAAATTCTAAAAGCTTTATTATTTTTTTTATTTTCATTGCCAACAAATAACCACTTTAGTCCCTGAGGCTGATGGATGAATTTCATAAAAGATTTTAGTAAAAAATAGTTTCATTAACAAAAAATTAAAAAGCGATGTTTTTCGAATTAGGTCACTCGTACAAAATGTGTATTAGGAAAATTTGCAGATGAATTTTTGATCACTGCAGAATGTAATTAAAATGTAGGTATATTTAAAATGTAAAATATGAATGTAAAACTTGCAATTGTTATTAAATTCTCATTTGGTGCTGGTTTTTATGAAAACGACTCTAGGATGACCAGATTATTTTAGCGGATAGTTTTATTTTTTTTCTTTTTATGTCTAAAGACGAAAAATTAGCACACGATTCTCCTGATGGGAAGTGATAATCCTTACCTATAGATACCGTGGATGTTTTAGGTGCGTTACTGTTATGTGGAAGTCATTTCGTTTCCCTTCTGCAACCCTGAAGGGAAACCAGCCCCAATCTTAGGTTATGTCAAATTCGAATTCTTGAAGCCGAGTTTTCCATGATGTTATCCTTTACCGTAAAAACATTCAGAAAATATCTCAAAAGGTTAAAAAAAACTCATTGATAAATGGTGGGGTTCGAACACCATCGGCGCGGCGGCCTGATTGTGGGGCTTGCAGCCTACAAACAAATGCTGCCCTACCCACTAAAACCCCTGCGGAGTCTGTCTCCACTGTGCTGTGGTGACGTAGTGGCTGCTGTGCTTTCGCATTCTTTGGCCACCGTGTCAGCACCTGCCAGCCGCGCTGGCAGTCACCCGGGAACCAGGGCCGTTGTGGCCTCGGCGACAGCTAGGTAGCGCGCGGCGGAACGACAATGCCGCGCGCAAAACCTCGAGGCCTTTCGGAGCAGAGCCCCAGGCCTCTTCACGGGGGACGCAGGAGGGCTTGTTACGCCCTCCATCGCACCCCCGTGCGTCTCCGGCAGATCGGGTCCAGGTTGACCACTGCCTCCCTTGTCCTCTCCGCCGCCTCCTTCTGCGAGATCACCTCCTCACAGAAGGAGAGGACAGTTCGCTGCCGACCATAGCGTTGACTATGGTCGGGAGGGAGATGTCCTGCCCGATGGCGTCGCGCAGGGTACGTCGCTGCTCGACCCAGGCCGGACAGTCGACCAGGGCGTGCTGCGCCGTATATGGGGTTCGAACCTGGACTAACGGTATGTAAGTCCGAAGCCCAAACCACTAGATAACCGAGGTACTTACTATAATCTATATTGTTCATCGTTGGCGCTTGGTGAAACTTCCACATATTCATATTTTAAATTAGAAAACACATGTACTTTTTCACATATAGTGTTTTCTAATTTAAAATATGAGGCACTTACTCTTTATTTTGTTCGCGTAATATTTTTTTTTATGATATTGGAAGGCAAACAAGCAGACGGATCTCTGATGGTAAGAAATACACGTCGCCTATAGACAACAAAGGTGCACACAAAACACACACACACACACACACACACACACACAAAATGGTGCGTTGCCAACCTGATTAAGTTTACCGGCTACTCTAAACCAGAATACGATAATGGCTAGCACTGACGCTATTGTGGCAGGAATAAGCAAGGCGGTGGTGCCAATCCGGGCGAGTCGTTACAAGACTGAACCACTATCATCATGTCATGGGTACTTATTGGGTTTTGTCTATTAAGTAGTCCATGCCTATCCTATCTCCGATGACGGAGTAATGTCATCACCCAATTTATCATAATGGCATCAAAATATAGATGATTTTTTTTTGTAAATCATTCTGTCATCCTACCACTCTTTATCGTCGCTTTGAAACGGTTTGACTATTTAAATAAATACCTATTTATTGGCATCATTATATGCGTATTTTAAATTGAAGTTTTCAAGTATACTATACGTGCATTTCTATATAAATATTTTATGTGTAATTGAGGTTTTTAAAAACGGTACAAGGTAGTTATCTCTCTTCCCTTATTTGGCTCCCCTACTATAATTAAATACCGCGAATGAGCTGTCCGACGCAAAGCTTCCGGTAAAACATCTGAACGTTTAAACATATCCTGTTAATCCTACTGATATTTTTGAAATAGTTTAAGGTTTTAAATTTTTTATATATGTAGTTTGAGTTTTAATGTAAGTAATATTATACGCTTGGACAAATCACACAGATTGATCCAACCCCAAAATAAGCCTGTAATTACATGCTTGTGTTATGAGTGTTAAGCAAATGTATGAATACATAAAAATGCTTTAAAATATACCAGAATAAATTAAGTACAGAGCCGGAGATGTAGTCATCCCATAGCACAAATGCCAGTTCCCGTCGGGAATCGAACCGGGAGTTAGGAAGAATACAATTGCATTGCTTCATTTCTTTGCTAAAAAGGTAACTCCTTTGTCCACTGTTTGTCTGTTTGTCCGTCTATTTGTCTGTCGCCAGGCTGTATCTCGTGAACTGTGATAGCTAGACAGTTGAAATTTTCACTAAATATTTCTGTTGCCGCTATAACAATACACACTAAAAGCAGAATAACATAAATGTATAAAGGGTGATCCCGTACAAAAATATCCCATTTTTATATAATGATACGAAATCCTTCGTGCGCGAGTTCGACTCATACTTGATGGATTTTATTTTACTAAATTGGCCTAACAATTTACAGAATATTCAGGGAATACTAATGTATACAATCTTTCACGAAAAGTTATAAATTATGTAAGCAAACGTTCAGAGGTTGCCAACATTTGGGTCAAAGGAAAAAAGTATTTATTTTTTCTAAATATTTAATAAATTATTATTAAAGCAAGCGTCCGTAGAAAAATACAAATAGAAATAGAAGTAATAATGACATTATTATTATTCATGCATTCCATTATACGTAAATACACAATAAAAAAAAAACAAAAACGATAATTAGCAACAGTAACAAAGGGATAACGAAAAAATAACAAAATAAATGATAACAACAACACTTTCCTCCTATGAATATAGTTGATGCTATTCAGGATATGAACGAGGATTTGCAAAGAATTCATACATGGGTTAGCTCGTTTGGTTTATGTGTGAATCCGGCTAAATCTCAAGCTTTAATTATTGGTAGTCGTTATATGCGCGATATGATTGCCAACTTGGATCTTCCTACCCTTATGTATAATGATTCTCCTATAAAATGTTCTACTTCTGCTGTTAACTTGGGAGTAACATTTAGCTCTGACTTCTCTTGGAACCTCCATGTTAGCAACATTAGTA
>DVZL01001728.1:0-16872 GCA_018236625.1 Lasaia peninsularis
AATTATGATATTCATTGTAAATCATTGTCTAATGTACAAGCAATATAATATGTATGGTGTTTGAAATGCAATTAATTAAATGGAATGGGATTCTATAGAAGATTTGAATAATCCCTAAACATCTATACAAATCAATAAAATTGGAGTGCCTGTATACAATATTGAAATAATTAAATAAAAACACGGACGAATTCGCGGGCACAGCTAGTAATTTAAATATCCTATGCACCCGCTATTAGCTGACTATATTGAAATCCATAATGTGACAGGTTCCAGGCTACGTTACGTTTTTGAGATAAATTGAAAAAACTCACATAACAAGTTACCTTTCTGGAAAACGAAACCGGGACTTCGTGCGCAAATGTCAGTCACCGACAGCACAATATATTAATAATAATAAATATCCCCGGACAAATTACACAAATGATCTAAACTCAAAGTAAGCAAATTAAATGCTTGTGTTATGGGTGTTAGACATCGATATTATATTTAAAAAGATACATGAATAAATTTAATAAACACCCAGACCACCCGGAAATACAAACATCTATGTTCATCACACAAATGCATGTTCGGGAATCGAACCCGGACCTCGCGGCTATTCGAGGGGGTAGACGTGCACGCTAGCCACTCGACCAACGAGGCGGTCACAAAGATAGGCTTTGTAAGATAGAGAGTAATAATGTCAATTTAAGTGTAGTCGGTGGCCCTATGCTCCCGTTTCTCTACTCACAATATTAGTATAAATAATGCCCCTATTGTCTGAAGACGCCAATTGCAATTGAAAGTAAGATTTATCAAAAAAATATATAAAAAATCTAACATAATAATAATAATAGTAAAAATCACAAAATAAACAATAACAAATTATCCATCAACAGGATTTTTATCAGTGTTTAGTCCTTTAAGTTCGCTTTCGCGCAATTACGATCCCTTTATAGCCATTGTATGGCCATTTTTATTACGGAACGCTTAAATAATTTTATGAGATTGCCGCACTGAAATTACCCTATTTCCTTTTTAAACAACCACACTTTATGTATTCTTGACTCCCGTGAAATTTGTTATAATTTGGGTACATTTTATTCATCTCGCGGTACACGATCTTTTGTCAAAATTTATTGACATCGTACAGGAACCGCTATAGAAATGCAGTTTAGGATTTCTTATTTTTAACAGTCACAAGATTAGTTTTAAGTCTTCTTATTACTTACTATTTGTACGCAAAAAACTGTTATATTTTATATTATTATAACTGATATAAAATATTAAGTTGTGGACATCAATGTAAAAATCGTCGCTGTAGCCATGTAATAATGAATATATATTTTGATGAAATTTGTCTATAATTGCGCAATGCGTTTTTAATTTATGAAATGGCTGATTTTTACGTCAGAAATTCTGACTAGATTATTTACCTAGCCAGGTGTTTTTAAAAAAATATTCATAAAAAGGCCACTTTTATCAATTATTTTGAATAGGTGATTAAGAGAGAGGCAAATAATTTAAGGAAATCTAAACTAATATTATAAAGAGGTAATATTTTTTTTTGTTTGTTTGTTTTTTGTTTGTAACGAATAGACTCAATAACTACTGCACCGATTTGAAAAATTCTTTCACTGTTGGCAAGCTACACATTTCCCGAGTAACATAGACTATGTTTAATTTTCAAAAAAATTAAGGATGCTTACAAAAACTTGAATAATCTAACCCAAGCTGTAAAAAATAAACAAAAAACCTCCTTCACTCGCGTGCGCTGCGAAAACTATTAATGATATAACAAAACGATGTATGACAATTTTTCAGGACACATAAAAAAGGTCGCGACAGTATATCTCTATCTTTTATAGTTACGTCACAATAAGCGTCCTTTTATTTAAAAAAATAATAATTAAAATACCATCGCTAGAAAACGCTTTTTATGCGTACTTAGATATTTATGCTTATCAAAATAAATAAATCATTATTTAAGGCTACTTAAATACCTTCATATCACCTTTTAAATGATTTAATTCGGATATTCCATTCAAAAGATATCACGAGTTAAATAAAATAAAAAACTCCGCTCGGCGCCGCTTTGCGTTGAAGGGGTACGGGAGGGAGTCAACATCATTTTGTCAGCCATCGGAACCATTACTGTACAACAAACTCACTGTAAGACATTGTGTATTTTCTTTTATTATATTATTATGCCCGTGCGAAGCCAGGATGTGCTGCTAGTTCCCAAATAAATTGGATCAAGTGGTGCATTTATTTTATAAGTGTAAGTGTTTTGATTTATTTGTATTTATATAGAATTGGCAAGTAATAATAGTCCGCGAGCCAGCGTCAACTTTGTTAAGTGACTTTCACTTACGTGACAATTATTAAAACTGCTTCGGAAATTTGAAGCATTGAATTTTGCAAAAACCATTTTTTTAGAGGTTTAGAGATTCAAACACTTTTAAATATTACAAGTTTTAGGTGTTAAGTTTTCATTTAATATTTCTTTCCACCAGGAAGTTCGTAAAAGGTAAGCATAGGTTGATTGAGCCATTACCAATTAGACCACTGGTAGTAGAGAATTGTGCCGCAATTCACCTAGGAGTGATTCACCGATTTAGTTATTCCTATCGCCATAACGACATTGTCGTATTCCGGTATCTAGGGTGAGGTAACCGGAAGACTTGCATACCAGGCTCAAACTTGGCCACAGGACAGCAAGGCACCTATATAGTCTGTGGTGTCTAAAAGCGACATAAACATCCAAATCTCTAAATTCAGGCATCTCACAATTACAATGCGTGGTAAAGATGCGACACCAATTTGTTGTAGTTACTTACTTCTAAAAATTATTACCATATTTATTGCAAATGTAAGCAATGGAAATCTTGTAATTGTGTGATCAAAATGCACATTAAAATTAAATGTTTTTTTAAGATATCGGGTTAGTATTGTTTGACATCCCCAAAGTCTGTCTTTCTTCAATCCACATACGGCACCGCCCGCTCGCGTTGACAATATTTTGTAACCTCAATCTGAAGAAACTTTTGAAAAACTTGGTCGTGAGAATTTGTTCCTGCCTCTTAGACTAGCTTGTAAACTGCTTAGCTTTGATGTTGAAACATAATTGCAAAATATTAAATGAAAAATTCTTGGTCTAAGGAAGCTGCGAACTTTATGAATCTTGCTGTGCTTTATCAAAGAATGTGTTAATTTATTCACTTACAAAGGTACTTTTTTCATTAAAAAGCGGATCCTAGACAGTTCAAATAAAAAAACTTTGTACATTAAATATGAGAAAACGTTTAGATAAATGCCTTATTATTTTATAAATCACTGTATATTATAAAATAATGTGACTTAGAACTATATAACTACGCAACTGATTTTGATGCCGTATTTTTATGGATAGAGTAATTTCAAGAGGAAGGTTTATATGTATGTAAACACAAAATATACCCGTGCGAAGCCGGGGTGGGTCGTTAGTCTTGAATAAGGTAAAATCAGGTATTTTTTCGAACTGTAATGTGTATTATTAATATAACTCAACTATTATTTTTCTCGGTCTATACTTTAACTCAAATCACTAACAACTAAATTAAAGGTGAGATATTTACTTTGAAATTAACGATGGGTATATTTAAACCTAACACATTACAGTTTGAAAAATATTTTATTTTACCTTATTTAATTAAGGGTAAAAACTATTACTATGACTTCAACACTGTCTGTCTGTCTGTGGGTCTGTCTGCTTGTCTATCTGTATGTCACCGGGCTGTACCTCATGAACGGTGATAGCTAGGCAGTTGAAATTTTCATAGATGATGTAATTTCTGTTGCCGCTTGAGTAACAAGTACTGAAAAAAGAATAAAATAAATATATAAAGGGTGCTCCCATATATCAATCTTGATTATTTCCTTTTTTAATAGATAACTAGCTTTCCGCTAGCGGCTTCGCCCGCGTTAGTTATTTTAATAGGTATCACAGATAACTTTCAAAGTTTCCATGTTACTTATTGCGTAAAAACATACCCTCTTTTATGTAGTCGGGTAATAAGTAGTCTTTGTCGTTTCTCAAGTTTAGTTCTATCTTAATACCAAAATTCATCAAAATTGGTTCAGCGGTTAAGGCGTGAAAGCGTATCTGACAAACAAACAGACCGACAGAGTTACTATATAATATTACGAGTAGTACGGATGGTACGAAACCTTTCGTGCGCGAGTCCGACTTGCAAAATATAAATTCGAATATTTGTGAGTATGAATGTATGGATTACCTACTCTTTCACGAATCAACTACTAGACGGATTTGGATGAAACTTTACAATAAGATAAGGTAGCCGGCAGACTTGCACATACGATCTAATAGTTATGTTTTTATGCAATAAGTATTATAAGTCGGAAAAAATGCTGCCCTTTGATAATTCGAGGGGCGAAGCCGCGGGCTGAAAGCTAGTAAAGTTATACTAAACATCTTTCAAAAACACTTTCGTGCCAATGACAATTTACATCGGTTTTAATTATCACTACTTACCAGAGCTCGTTAGGACATCATTAAAACCTACCGAATTAATTACAGTAATATTTAATTCATTCAAGATAATGACTTCCTCAATTAATTATATTCCTCATAAAGCCAAACTGATACAGAAATTATTACTTTTCTTAAAATGATATTAGAAATGTAAAATATTGACAATCGCTGGAAGAAGAAATCAGTTCATATGTTTATTCATAACACAAATACATGCAAATATCTATCTATAGAAAGAAAAGTACCATCACGCCTATTACCCCAAACGGGTAGGCAGAGGTGTGCTAGTATATCCACGTCTCGTAAGTCAAGTAGATATACTAGAACACCCACGATTAGCAAGAGATTGATGAATGTGGAGGAAGCTAGGCAGGTGTGTAGGGATCGTGACGCTTGGCACTCGATACTCTCTGCCTACCCCTCATGGGACCTGGCGTGAAGCTATGTATGTATGTACGATTAGCCAAGGTACTAGGGTCCTGATGTGATAAGGCCTTCACATATAAAAAAAAACTGTAAAAGAATCTATTCCGTACATTCAAGATATATAGAAAAATGTAGGCCACTAAAGTGGAGGGAGTACAATACCTTTGTTATTCTTTTAGAATTTTAGCAATAAATCATTATCGCGCAATCCGATTTTTTGTTTCATAGAATATATATTTTTTATAGTATAAGACAGCGAACAGGCGAACGGGTCTCCTAATGGTAAGAGACAACTGTGGCCTATATGTCTATAGACGAGACCATAGATGTTGTAGGTGCGCCGCTGCCCTGTGGTCGGGCTGTTAGACCTATAATATATCCTACTAATATTTCAAATGCGAAAGTTTGTAAGTATGGATGAATGTATGTATGAATGTTTGTATACATGATTGTAACTCTTTCACAAAAATCTACTAGACGGATTTGGATAAAACTCTACGGTTAGTTGTAGGCTACTTTTAAAAGTCTCAATTTACCGTAAGAAAATGTGCTTTAGTTAGAAAAACTCATCGGTGCATGAAGGGTTCGAAGCTGGACAACCGAATTAGAAGTGCAATTCGCGTACCACTAGGGCACTGAGAATATAAAAATAAGATAGGAGACATTGCACAAAAATAATTAGAATCTATGTTTAGTTTTAATTTTTCTTCCTTGGAATTTTAGAAAATTGGCATTTTATGATAATATTTTTTCTGAATATTAGACGCAGAGCATTTCATATTTTTTCATTATTATTTTAACTACATTTAATATTTTTTCACAAAAAAATATTATAATCGTAAAAAAATTACAGTTATGGCTATTAAAACATATTTTTTTGCTTTAAAAATGGTACACGAGTTATTGCGTCAAGAGAAAACACGTGGTCAAAAGATAATCAAATTATACTCGTTTGAAAATATTTTATTAAATTATTATCTCGTTAAGATGAGACATCTGTGGTGTAACGGTACAGGTGTCGCCTGTTAAAACCGTTAGCCACGTGGGGTCCCGGGTTCAATTTCCGGGTCAGGCAACTTATCTTAAATGTTTTTCAGATTTTTCTGAATAATCATTTCATTGCCCGAGATTGGCGTGTGCCCGAAGTGGCGATAGCTTGCCACCTATCACATCAGGGCCCTAGTACCTTGGCTAAACGTGGGTGTGTTGGCTACTGGACTTACGAGTCGTGGATATACTAGCACACCTCTGTCTACCTCTTCGGGGATAATAGGCGTGACGGTACTTTTTTTTAAGATGAGACACGTTTCATTCTACTAAATACTGGTATAAGGAGAAAAAAACGACTGGGCTTCCTTTTAGGAAAATTAGTTCTTAATTTAATAAATCTAACTCTAAATATAATAAAACCCGGCCAACAAACAAACAAACAAACGGCCTGGGAATCGGACTCGAATAAAAAGGGTTTCGTATCAAATAAAATTATCAAATAAAAGTATCCTAAGCCGCTTCTCATTACAGCAGCTGCAACTGTCTGCCAGTGAGTCACGTCAAAATCGGTCCAACCGCTTCAGAGATCAGCGGATACAAATAGACAGAGAGAGACAGATATACAAAAAATCTAAAAAGTATTATTTACTACAACTATGTAAAGAGAAATAATATTTTAATACTAAAATATTATTTTAGTATATGTACCTTGTTAAAAGCGTTTTTTTTAAAATTACATTCAGACGTTCCAATTTTATTTATTTGTATAGATTAAACAATAAAATTATCACTTTTTACATCGACGTCGCTGAGGAAAAAAACCTGTATTTTACTATTACTGACTTTTTACTGTTATATCATTTCCGGTATCTATTGGTTCCATATGTATCCCACACATTGCATGCAATTTGTTTTCCGAAAAAAATTTGCTTAATTTCTAACGAAATTCCTTATACATCACTTTTGTTCTTTGGATATTTTCCATATTTTATACTAGAAAAATATCGAAATACATTAATACAAATTGATATTATGTGGCCTCATCTCGGTAAAGTTACATTTCTGCAAAATATTTCAGCAAAATTTCTGGCCATCGCGATTACAGGTTTATTATCGTAAATGTTGTGGCAAATATTTATTAATAATAAGATACCGACGACAAAATTATTTAACATTATCAGGTCTCAATTATTGCGACAAGGTGACTACTTAAAATTTCCTATGAAACAGAGATTAACCTACTTTACCTTTTTATGGTTATTAAAAATTGCATCATAATAAGTCGGTAACAGAACATTGCAATTTATCTCTGTAATGAAATAAACATGTTTAATAATCCAGTAAAGCAATTATGTCCCGAGATTTAAAAAAAATACAAGGATAATTCGGTAAGTAAACATTACTGGAGTTATATTGTAAGTCAGGATCGCATGATGTCAATACCCTGAAAATTGTATGAAACCATTTTTGGTATTATGTATTTTGGTGAATAACTAATTCTGTGTTCATAAAATACTTCCACTTTATACTATAAACTGTTCGAGTAAAAATTAGCTTTTCCGTCATATAACAATGTTGTCAAATTACATTTTTTTGAAGAGATATGATAGATTATATGCAGAAAACACTAAATCATTTTTCCTGTAAAGAATAGATTTTTGCGATACCGGATTATTCCCTGGGGACGTCGACATGTTCAACTTCATTATAAATGTTCATTTTGAAGTGTTAAGACATTCTGAGAATATATCGAACGACAGCCCGTTGTCTTTACCGCGATCTAAATATGGAAAGCGACATTTATTTTTATCTACACCAGTATCAGCAGAATAGGGTATTTTAGGATGATAAAGAACGTCGATATTATTATACGCATATCTTTTTCTTTGTTGTATCCTTATTCCGTTGTATACAAGACCATTTTATTTAAAACGGGATAAGGATGTGGGTTAGTAAGGATAATTAATTAAAAACCGATATAAAGTGGCAATGCAACGAATGTATTTTTGAAGATATTTAGTATAACTTTATTCCCCGTGTTGGTCCGGGTCCTCTTTGTAGAACAGATCTGCCTCTTTACCAGTCAGCTCGTAAGAGGCGAGAATTAGTTAACTGAGTCACTATCAACGTGACCACTGGGGGTAGAGTGTTGTGTATCAACTCGTCGGGTAGGGGTCTAACGCCCTACCTATTTCTGTCGCCATAAGGATATTGTCGTGTCGATTGGTCCGGTTGGTAGCGTTGCCGGTAGACTCCACATACGGTCTAACAGCCCTGCCATAGACAGTGACGCACTTGCAAAATCTAGGTGTCTCTGCCTCGATTGTCTCTTACTACCAGGAAATCTGTGTGTTTTTTCACAGTCTTGTCCCACAAAAATATTATCCGTCCTATCCTTACCCTGTTTTTATAACGGATGATTTTGAGTCTGGCTACCTAATCTAGGGGATTTGGCCAAGGCCAATTTTCACACAAAGCGACTGCTATTTAGCCTCTATAAAGGAAACCAGGCCCAGCTCTAGATTAGTTCAAATTCGTATACACAAATTTTGATTTTTTTAATGGAATATGGGATAAGACAAGCAAGCGACATTCCTCATAATATGTTCCTTCATCGTAAGAGCACTCAAAAATGAACATAATTTTAAAAACCTCATTAGTACATGGTGGAGCTCAAACTGAACTACCGGAAAAGAAGTCCGAAACCACTACTCCACCGAGGCATCTGATCAAGGTTATTAATTAGCTGAAGCAGCAAGGTTTTCATCACTTATTCATGGGTTTGATTTTCATCTATCTTCTTGCCAGTGTTTATTAGCCTGCTTATTTAAATTATATCCGATTATATCCATAGATGGGCTTATCCGTAGGTTATTTGAAAACCCGTCCAAAAATAAACTTTCAAAATCAATGTATCTTATGTGAAATTATATCACCTTGATAATTTTACACTCATAAAACAAAATACCGTTGGAATCGATATAATAACACCCTTGTCAGATTTATATCAGCGTTACATTGAGCCGAGAGGAAAATTGGAAAGAAAGGGTCGCGGGTATATTTCAATATGCCATTCACATTTTTTACGATCGTCATATTCGGTTCTCCACGATTGTGTGGAACCACAATATTAGGTATTTTTTTTCAAATATTTGTTTCTCTGCTTTAAAGAGGTTCTGTTTTGTATTCGATAACTAGAAAAAACTTTACTTTTCAACAGATTGTAGCGCTTTCCTCGGAACAGCCTGATAATGGATTATGTTATTGCAATAATACTCGTATGATTATGTATGTATGACAATGATTTACTCAGTAGTTTTTAATGAAACAAGACAGCGAACAAGCAAACGGATCTTAAGATGGTAAAAAACAACCGTGGCTTATAGACGCCAAAGATGTTGGAGCACACAGCTGTTTCTATGGTCAGGCTGTAAGACCATATGTGAGTAAGTCTATCGTTTACCCTACCCTCCAGACTGGAACATGACAATGTCATGTCTGCTGGAATAGGTAAGGCGGTGAACCCCTACCCGGAGAGTTGCTGCACAACAATCTACCACCAGTGGTCATATTGGTAGTAACCCATTTAACCAATGTTCGTCTCTTACGAGCTGTCTGCCTCCCAGATGGTCTATCCTACACAGAGCATCCGGACCAACATGTCAATGACAATTTTATGTTCCTTTCGGTTCTCTTTTTCTATCCTTTTTCATGTTCATGTTTGTGTTTGAACGCTGACAAATACTATAAAATAGGTGAACATATTGTCTTAGTCATATTATTCTGGTTTTTTTAAGCATACCTACTGTTTTTATCATCAGTCACTCGGAACCTTCTAACCATTGATTTTATCGTGTTCGTTTGTATGTAGTTTTAGTTATTTTTAATAATAAGCACTGGATTTTGAAACTAATTCAATTGAATTAAGTTGATATTCACATTATCTATACAAATAAATAAAATTGAAGAGTCTGATATGTAATACTAAAATAACCGCTTTTTACTAAATGCATAATATGCATACATATTATGTATGTTAATAAGGTACTTACATATACCAAAACAACAATTTTTAGAATATTTGTCTGTATGTTTGTACCCAAACCACTGGAACAATTTTAATGGGACTTTCACTGGCAGACAGCTAATATAATAAGGAAAGGCTTAGGCTAGCTTTATTTTAGAATTTTAGTAAAGAAACGTTTAAAAAATAATTTAAAAAAATAAAGTCACCGGCAGAGTTAGTAATCTATGCAATTACAAAAAATTGAAGTGTCTGTATGTAATAATTATTAAAATAACTGCTTTTTACTAAATGCATAATATGTATGTTTATAAGGTACACATATCAAATCAATGTTTTTTAGAATTTTTGTCTGTCCGTCTGTCTTTTTGTTTGTACTCGTTAATCTCTAAAACGGCTGGACCGATTTTGACGGGACTTTCACTGGAAGATAGCTGATGTAATAAGGAACAGCTTAGGCTACTTTTATTTTAGGAACTCATAAAATAAAATAATCAAATAAAAACGCGGATGAAGTTGCGGGCACAGCTAGTTAAAAATAAAACAAAATCTTTATTTTCATAACTGCAAAAATCCATTGATAACAATTTTATTAGCATTCATTCACTTATTTCATTTATCATTTAACTCCTAAATATAATTTATTTAATTATATCTCCTATAATACTTATTTCAAAACGAAAGTTACTTCGTTCCTAATGGGTGTCCCACATGTGACCTTAGACGTTTTTGCTTGTAATTTTCACCATTTACTTTTAAATTTATACACTACCTATTCTTTACTTGCATTTCTAGGATAGCTCTAAGTTAATATATCTTGATGGAAATGAGCCCGTCTTTTGTACAGTTTTGTTGTTTGTGTTTTTCTGTAATATTACTTGAGAACAATAATAAGTGTTAATAGATGACACTCGTAGCAACAAATTAAATCATGCTAGACACAAATCAATATTGCCGAAAATGCGGCATCTGCTCGGTCAAGATATAAACGTTTAATGGCTACGGAGCAGCAAAAACAGCCACAAGTGAAGCCGAGATTATAATATCAGAGTTTCAATTGCACAAGTTTGTACAATTTGCTGTTTCACACTATCGTGTTACTGCGGGAAAGCATTCCGTGAACGAATCTTTGTTTAGGAGCTAAAAACAATTTTATTTATGTTTCTTATCGAACCCAAATGGTGCCCTATTAAGATTATTATAAGATTACTATGGTTCTGTATGGTGGTTTGTCTGTCTGTCTGTTCGTCTACCGTCCGAGTGTCCATCCGGGGGTTCGTCCGTCCGTCCTTTCATCTGTCCGTCTATCTGTCTGCCTGCCTGCCTGTCTGTCTATCTATCTGTCTGTCTGTCTGTCAGTTTTTCCGTCCTTCCGTCCGAATCTCATGAACCGTGATAACTAGACAGTAGAAATTTTCACAGATGATATATTACCGCGCAAGCTGTATACTTATTATAAGCTACTATTATAGTTAAAACGAGGATTATTGCTGTTTTAGTTGAGGATAAGTTTTGTTTTCGCTATATATCGATAAGTTATCCAAACGAAGATGATTCATTCTTTGATATAATCTTCAAACAGAAAATATACTAAAATTATATGCTTACGCAATTAAAGTATAGCCTCTGTGGTCGAAGATATCCAACTTCCACGCATGAGATCCTAGATTCGATTCCTGCGTAAGGCAACTTGTTTGTTTATCTAAATTTATGCTCGTTATGAAAGCAGTCCCCACGCTCATATATTCGACGGAATAGAGAGAAGTACTTTTTTTTTAGTCTATTTATTATCTACAATGATTTTGAAAAAAGTAAACTTTACAAACGTATCTCTTAGACTACAAAGTTCCTTATAAGGTATTTTATTAAAAACATTAATTCGATGACACAACAAAAAGCAAAAGAATAAAATTAATATGTATATGTGCGTTGTATAAATATAATAATATATTCACTTAATCATGTTAGGTAAAAAAATACCCTTTAATATTTTTTCAATATTTCTTACAGTTATAATTTGCTTTAAACTATCTGGTACATCGTTAATATAATAGCTGACAATATTAGATTATATCCAGCAACGTTATAGGTTTCAGATGACTGAAAAAACTCATTGAAACATTTGTTCTGTCCTGGAATCGAAGCCGTGAACTCTTGCGTCAATGTATACTAAATACAATCGACCATGGAGGCAATTACGTAAATTAAAATAAATTTGAAAAAAAAAACGTATCAAATGCTGCATCGAGAACTCGAATAGACTGCATGGTCGCAGTATTGCAACTGAGAACTTTGACAAATTAGTTCATGCTTTAAAGCAGCCACAAACTTGGTGCTTCGTGTGACAAAGAAGTAGTGTTTCCTGCAGTTTGGCGGTATTTGTACTGGAAAATATTTTTCAGAGCAGAACAATCTTCCGTTTCAAAGTTCAGCCGAAACCTGCCAGATTATATTAAAAATTATGACTAAAAAACATACAGGTGAGGGAAATCATACACACTTTTCAAACTTAGTTTGTTTATATACGCAAAAATGATTTGTTAAATAATTTATTGAAAACTTGCAAGTTTAAATAATCTTAAGGGGTAGGTTTATAAGGCAAATACTAATCAAGGCATATTCTCAAGCCACACACATTGACATGAAGGATATTCGATATAGTATAGAAAAATAAAATTACACATAAATAATTTTCATCTGATTCAATTATCTCGAGCTATTAGAAACAATATCCAAAACTTTTTGTAAACTTTTTTCAACTGGCTACTTAAAGCTGTGTTCGTAGAAATGTACAACTTAGCCGCATTTAAAGCGAGAGTGAATCTTATTTGTCTTAGTGAATTACCATCTTTGACCCCAGCATCACTTTCCAGCTGGTGAGTTGCGAAAAAAAGACACCAAACAATTCAACTACGATTTTATAACTGCAAACAAATACAAAAAAAACCTTAAGACGTAAAAAGTCCTCTATTTAATAAAACAAAATTGGATCACGCGTTACGTATTTGATGTCGAATTTACGTTGAGTACGTGAAATTTTCACCTCCGATCTGTCACGTACCCTGTCAGATGGTTGGCTGTATGCCGAACGATGTAATTGACTTACTTTAATATTAAATTCTGCTATCGCTTTCAGGGTACCGTACCTAAATGTTAAAAACCCTATTACTAAGTCTCCGCTGTCTCATCATCAAGCTGCAGTATCTCAAAAATCGCTATTGGTTGAAAATTGGTGAAATTGGTTTAGTTGAAATTTTCACAGATTATATTTCTATTGTCGCCGTGACTACAAATACTTGTATGTTTACGACAAACGTGGTTTTTTGCTAAGTTGTTTCACTGACACATAATAGATGTTGCTATGCATATTTAAATCATGATATACCTATATTTAATATTTATATTTTTTTCCATACATGTAAACAGAAAATGATACTCAAAAATTAATCGTGCAAGTTATATAACTAATGTATACTACTAAAATGTTTAAAACACGGTTTATTTGCTGTTTTTGTAATATATTGAAAAGAAAAGGTACCCTTCGTTTGCTATTCCGACTCACCCTTGGCCAGTTTCTTTTCTTTTCAGTATGTGATGCTACAAAATACTAACAAACAACTCTAGATTATGTTTTAAAAGTTCTTGGATATTTGGTTCTTGGGTTCCTGAACGGAGCACTCGACTTGAGCATCTCTGTTTGAAGGCTGATTTTACTGGTTTACCTCCATGTTGATCCCGAGCTCCATTAAACAATAGGCTAACTGCCTTCCTACCGGGTAGGTTGTAAGAGGTGACCAAAGGTCACCAACACTGTTACGTCGACTAGGTGGTAGTTTTGCAACGACTCACCCGGATTGGTACCACCACCTTACCTATTCCTGCCACCTGTAGCAACTAATTTGGAGGGTAAGGTAGCTGGTTAAATTATTTACTTGCCAACCCAGCTTCAGGCTAGGAACCTGCCATCGCCTCTTCTGGTGTCTATAGGCGACGTATATTCCTTCCATTAAAAATATCCGTCTGATTGTTTGCCTTCCAATATCATAAAAAAAGGATGCTTAAAATTTCCTCGGTGGCCTGGTGGTATTCATACTTCCGGTAGTCCAAGTTCAAACCCCGCCAAGTACCAACGAGTTTTCTGAATGTTTTTAAGGTAAAGTGCAATATCGTAATTAAACCCGGTCACATCATGGGACCGAATCTCGTCGGTTGATCGTAGGTGCGTACTGCGTATATGTACCTCTGCCTAACCTTTTGGAAATATAACGTGACGATATTTTTATGATTTGTGTCATTTGATGTCGGTCGTTCCAGTTTCAGCTGGCTTCTGGAATGCCTTTATGATTGTTCACCCTTGACGTCTCATTAGCATTTAGTTTACTCCTTTAATAAATGTTTATTTTGCGGCTTATTGACTCATCAAGTTTATATTCAAAGTTCAGCGAGACTCGAGCAACATTGTAAGTTTACAATAACAGTTTCGAGATAATCGAAGTCAATATTATTAGTGAAATCATAAACGCTCCTTACTTAATTTAAATTTTATTTGAATATAATTTAATTGGGATTATAAGTCTAAATACCCTAAAAACTAAGTGGTTTATTTCAAGTCTGATCCTTCAGATTTTATTTTAATTTCTAGTAAATTATCAGGTAGTTTTCTCCGTATTGATCCTGGTCTTCTGTTTAGAATAGACCACCTTCTTCCTACCATGCATGGAGGGGAGCATTGGTTTAATTCCTACATGACAACACCTGTAGCGTCTATGGTGTCTATTGACCACGATTGTCTTTTATCATTTCGAGAGTCGTATGCTTGTTCGCTTATCTCATAAAAAAGCGTACGCGCCTCGGACTTTGATTTCCGGTAGTCGAGGTTGAAACCCCGCCATGTACAAATAGTATTTATCTGAAATACATTTTATGAGTCCTCTTACGGTGAAAGATCTCTGAGGTGACCTATTGTCGAGTTACGGTCCAATAGGGTAACCAGCTTGCACATACGGTCCAACAGCCCGACCACAGACTATGACGCAACTACAACATCTGTGGTGTTTAATGCACAGTTGTCTTTTACCATCAGGGAACTTGTGCACTTATTATAATTCTTATCCAGATAAAAATAAAACCGTAATTCGTGTCCGATATGGCGATGGATTTGCCATTTGTCTCATTATGGGACCAAATATAATCGGCTAATCGTTCGTGAATATGCACCTCTGCCTACCATATTCTAGACAAAGGCGTGGCGATATTTATTCATCAAAATATAATTAGGATATTCTCAGGTGTGGTTGAAGAGGAGTTTAATTTGAGTTCGATAGCCGTGAGCGTAGATCTCGTAACACTAGCGGATAAGCCTCAGCGACATATTGGTGCATTAGGCCTCGTTGTAGATCAGCGGTGGCCGTACGTGGGATTTGTGAAATTTATTTTCACGACCCAGGTCTCGTTGCTTTGTTAACGATGATATATATCACTAGATGTGATAATTTAATTCTCTTTTTCACTACATGTTAAATGTCTCCACGACGAAAGGAGAGATGATGATAAAGAAATTCAGTTTACATAATATGTGGGCTTAAGAGATTTTTCCTTACATTTGGGTATTCCAGGTTCCCCACCATGAACCGATGAGTTTTTCTAACTTAAATACATTTTATCATACGGTGAAGTAAAACATCGTGATTAGTGGATGTTTGTCCGGGATCAGTGGCGACGGACTTGCCATCTGTGACATCATGGGACCTAATACCGTCGCCTAATTTTGAGTGCGTATGTACCTCTGCCTACCCTTTCCGGCGGCATACACAAACACATACACACAATTAATACACACGCATGAATAAGCGCATATTTCCACTGATATCCGTATTCCGTCATTCCGAAAACCAGCGTCGAGATTCCGGTCTCGATACAAGCTCAGAGGATCCATTTGTAATCCGCTAAAACACTTTTTTTAGTACTATTGTCATTATTAATTGCAATATTAATTACTGTGAAGTGTAACTTTTAAGTTTTTTTTTTCAATTTTATACTGTTATATGAAATGTTTAATCAATTTTTTGTGTTTTGGTTAATTACAATAAAGCAAATTCCATCCAGATATTTAAATCTTTGTATGTCCCGAGGCGACCATTCACCGGCACACGTACCCGCTCCGATTACATTGACGTCACGGTTTCACAGAAAAAACGATAAGTATTGGCTCTTAATACGCGGGTCTCAGAGACCGGGGCTCATGAGACCCCGAAATGGGGGATAAAGATGCTGACGTAACTTATCAGCTAATCGGGCTTTCAATTTTAAAAGGGTTTCACACTGGGTTTTCGACTATTTTGTTTACGTATTTTTATACAATAAACTTTATAGATTGAAACAAATAGGGCAAAGCGTTTTAGTGTGATTGCTTTTGAATATTTTTGACTAGAACTGCAAATTGTGATTGCCTGTTAGATATATAAAATAGGAGAAATCTATGAGGTTTGTAATGAAATTTAATTAATTTATTTTTAGAATATATTTGTCAAAAAGTTGTTACAAAAATAATCATTATGTAAATAAAAAGCCTTCACGCCCATTATCCCCGAAGGGGTTAATCATACTATGGTAATTGTGGTCACATAACCCGACTACGCTTTAATAAAATAAAAATTCACTAAGGAATACCAATTAATTTATCCTGCTATCAAAATAGCCCCAGATCTGACTACAGAATAGTTTAGTTATCGAATACATGCTAAAAAAACTTTTTTTTACCTATATTTAAGACTAGCGGACGCCCGCGGCTTCGCCCGCGTGGATATCGGTTACCGCTGCAAAAAGCCTACTCAAGAAATACATGGTCAGCTAAATAATTCGCAGGTCAATTCACAGAAACCGACACTAACATTGACGACGCAGTCATTATCCGCAG
>DVZL01001729.1:0-16871 GCA_018236625.1 Lasaia peninsularis
ATTATTTTAATAATACAGACAACTTTCAAAGGGCAGACATTTTTCCTACTTATAATACTAATCGCGTAAAAACATACACTCTTTTTAATGTAATCGGTTAAAAAGTAGCCTATGTCCTTCCTCAAGGTCTACTCTATCTCTGTACAAATTTCATCAAAAGCGTAACATACAGACAAACAGAGTTACTTTCGCATTTATAATATTAGTACGGATGTGCACCAAGAGAATTTCATTGGTACATGAGTTTTCGAGTTTTTCAATATTTTCAGTGAAAAACATCTATCGTTTGTTTTTTAGGTTTCCGTACTCGAAGACCAAGAAGAGGAACCCTTTTTTTACTAAGACTCCTCTGTCCGTCTGTCTTTCTGTCATCAGTCTGTATCACAAGAACCGTGATAGCTGGAGTTAAAATTTTCACAGATGATGTATTTCTGTTGCCGCTATAACAACAAATACTAAAAACAGAAACAAATAAATATACAAAGGGTGCTCCTATACAACAAACGTGGTTTTTCGTTTTATAGATAATGGTAATAGTTAAGACAGTTGGAATTTTCATAGATGTATTATTGTCACTATAAAAATATACTAAAATTGGATAAAATAAATATATAAAAGGGTGTTCCCATACAAGATATTTTCGCCGTTTTTATTGATATGATACGGAACTCTTACTCGCACTTGACGGATTTTTAGATTATAAATGTAATTATCGAGTATTATCAGAGGGTGGTGTCAAGTCTCCGACCGACATATTTGTAGGAAGAGATTATTGAACGTGGAGGAAGCTAGTTAAGTGTGCAGGGATCGTGACACTTGGCACTCAGTGCTCTCTGCATACCGCGCAAGGGACTAAGCGTGAAGATGTGTAAATGTAATATCTACGAATTTTCAATTAATTCCCCTTCCAATATCAGGAAAAAAAATATGTCAAGGTCGTCGAGGGACATCCTATTTTCTTTAATCTTTATCTCTTAAAATCAAGATGAAATAAGGGAATATGAAAGATGTTGGGCGAAGCGAACCTTTAAGTATTTTTTTGCTTCAGTAACCATGAAATAAGAATTACCAGAAACTGCGCCTTAAATGGAAGAAATTGTAGGAATCAAGGGGTTCCTATAATTCGGAACATAAAAACAAGTGACATACAATTAAATAAATACATATTATATTATATTATTGTAAGTGTAGTTAGTGTAAATGTTTATTATGTATATATTATTTATAGTGGTTTATAGGAAATAATAAAAAGGCTTTATTATTATATTATTACTATCTGACCCGGCGAACTTCGAACTATTTTAGGCTTTGATGAACATAATACAATGATACAAAATAAATATTAATACATACAAAAAGAGAATAAAAACTCTTTTTTTCGTTAACCTATAAAATAAATCTTAGAAATTGTTTTCGGAAATAGAAACTTTAATTTACACGAAATAAATTTCTGAACGCACATGTAAATGTTAAACATTTGTTAATTTTTATGTATGGAGTATGGACGCATATTTAAGGAACTGGAATGTTTCTTCTTAATGCACTTTTCAACCTTTTTAATTGATTAAAAAAATACAGACAATGCAACAAACAATTAATGTTTGACATGTACTAAAGAAATGAACATTTAATGAAAATTATTTTTCAGAATCACTACATATTATAAAACAAAGTCACTTTTCTCTGTCTGTCTCTATGTATGCCTAAATCTTTTAAACTACGCAATGGATTTTGATGCGGTTTTCTTTAATAGATAGAATGGTTAAAGAGGGTTTTTATGTATATAACATGTATAGTATACCCGTGCGAAGCCTGGGCGAATCGCTAGTTATATCTAAAAACCATGAAAATTGGTCCAGCAGATCTCGAGTTATAAGTGTTGTAACAAACCCGTCTTTCTTTTATATATATAGATTATTATTATAAGTAACTGCACAAGGTGTTTTGTAATCTCATGTCGCTGTCGTGGGCGAAATTAAATCACTTATGTTAACATCCGGTTTCGCTAAAATTTCTTAAATTGAAATGAATAAAATAATTCGTTTTGTAACAGTATTTATAATGTACCCGAGGTGCGTATAGAATATAATTACCTTTTTAATACCGTTACGTCAAAATTTCCATTATACTATGCTTATAAGAAGTTTTTTTTATTATATCGTCCCCGAATATAGGGCACAATGTTCACTGTACTTTCTTAAAAAATAATTAGGCCTTGCTTAAATTGGGTGATTTTTGGGCACCACCAAGCTACTTTGATAGCCATAATAAAATTAAATAAATTCATACACTTCAGAGCAATCAAAAGTGCGCTTATGATACATACATATTGCACATAAAGTCTAACAGCCCGACCACAGGGCAGCGGGGCACCTACAACATCTATGGTGTCTATAGACGACGGTTGTCTCTTCCCATCAGGAGACCCATGTGCCTGTTAGCTGTCTTATAACATAAAAAAACCGTTTTAGTGAAAGTTATACAAATGCAAAAATAAATTTAAAGGGTTTACTTATCAAGTTTCCAAGTAATCACGGTGACATAAAAACCATTAAAATATACAGAGTCCAGAGTCAAACACGATTTTAGATTTATGAATATAACTATTATTAAATTTGAAAACTTGTTAAAAGATTGACGTATCTTTGAAGATGTTTACACGTCAAGAATCTTGCAAAAAAACTTCAAAGACAACTTGTGCAGAACCACAGGACACGCGTAGTTTGATAAATAATAAATAGGGTACCTTCAGGTGGTTTTATTACTTTCGTTGTTATCACGAACGGTATTTATTTCATTATACTTATAAATCTTTAAGAACTGCGTGACAATTAACAATATTGTGCCTTAGAATCAAGATAACACAAAAGCCTTGGCAATGCTCAGAGTCTAGTGAGTTACCATTTTTAGGGTTCGTTACACAAAGGGTAATAAGCAATAACGGAACCCTATTACTAAGTCTCCTTTGTCTGTCTGTATACCACTTTGTATCTCATGAACCATGATTGTTAGGCAGTTAAAATGATTACAGATTTCTGTCGCCGCTACCACACGAGTTACTAAAAATTTAAAGAGTTTTAAAATAAAAAACGTGATTCATTTACTATTTTATAGATGATTAAATTATACTGAATCCTTCTTGTGCGAGTCGAGTACACTTGACCGGGTTTTTTTTACCTCGACAGAGAAAGGAATTTTTTATATTTACTTATAACTACAATTACGTTTTATTTGTATAGGAAAATTTAAAAAAAAAACACGACACGTCATTTCAGAATCGACCAAAAATATATCCGGGAAAAACTTGTTAATCTACGAAAGGTACCTGATTCGATGCTGAATTATAAAACTGGCTTATCTACAGCCATTAGAACAGTTGAAAAGAAAACAAAGCATCTAATTATTTTCAAATATCTAGTGACTCAAAACTAACTAGGTATATATTTTTTGAGACGTCCAATCGACTTAATAGTACATAATAAGTTATTTTGTTAAATTGAGCCTCGGTGTTCTAGTGGTACGCGCTTCGGACTTCAATTTTAGTAGACCTGGATCGACCCCGCCGTGTACCAATGAATTTTTCAAAGTACATTTCTGAATGCTCTTACGGTGAAAGAAAATATCGTGACGAAACCCGGGATTATTGCGACGGACTTGAAAAATCATGGGCTAATCATGGGTGCACGTGCACCTCAGTCTGCATTTTCGTAGACACGGGCGTGACGATTTCTTTTTATTAAATTGAATGATTAATCATTTATTTTATACATTTCTAAAATATAAGTAGCCCAAGCCGTTTCTCATTACATCAGCTTTCTGCCAATGTAAGTCCCATCAAAATCTGTCAAGTCGTTTCATAGATTAGCGAGTACAGGCAGACAGAAAAAAATTCTAAAAAATGTTGTATTATGTACCTTGTAAACATAGATATGCATTTTGTAGAAAACGGTTATTTTAATATTACATATGTACAGACACTCCAATTTTATTTATTTCTATAGATAACAAATTTTGATGGAAACAGATGTTCGTATCAATCCGTTACAAGTTCAAGTTATGACATTCTTAGTTGATTAAGTTCAGATGTTTCATTTTCGAGTTCAAGGCTTAGATACGAGTAAGTCCGTATTCTGGATAACAAGTCTCCAAACATTCCCGATTTTAGAGATATGTACATATGTATAAATAAAAAAAAATTAGATTATCTGCATGTAATAGCCTCTGTGGTGAAACGGTACTGGTGTCGCATGTTAAGATCGTTTGCACGTAGGGTCCCGGGTTTTCCCAGGTCGGGCAACTTTTCTTTAATGTTTTCCAGATTTTTCTAAGTACATTACCTGGATTTTCTAAGTACATTGCCTGGGATTGGAATGTGCCCGAAATGGCGATAGGCTTACCACCTATCACATCAGGGCCCTAGTACCTTGGCTAATCGTGGGTGTGTTCTAGTATATCTACTGGACTTACGAGTCGTGGATATACTAGCACCCCTCTGCTTACCTCTTCAAGGATAATAGACGTGAAGGTACTTTTTTTAATATTAAAATAACCGCTTTTTAGTAAATGCTTATGTATGTTGCGAGAGTACGTGTACCAAAATAGTATTTTTCTGTGTTTGTTTGTTCTCGTGCGTGTACCAAAATAGTATTTTTCTGTGTTTGTTGTTTCTGTAATAAGGAGAATTTGGGCTACTTTTTTTTAGTTAAACTCAAAAGCAGAAGAAGTAAATTTACGGCCAGAAATCATAGGTTTTTTTTATAACGACATCTCAAATTTATTTAAAACATTTAAAAAAAATTCCCGTTTTAGAAGATAACACATATTAACTTATGAAAGTATTTTTTAATAAGTTTGTTAAATAAACTTAAAAATATTTTTAATTACCTGGTTTACGTGTATGATGCCCTAACTGCAAAGTAAAGCTTGAATTTGAATTTACAAAAAATATTACATTATTTATAAAATATTATACAAAGACAAAAATGATCATTCTTTCAAGCATTTTATTTAAAAATATGTGTAGTATAAAGTCTACAAAAAATTATATTATATTATTTTTATAGAATATTTAATGATAGTAAAATGATTACCTTTATATTTCAAGTATTTCATCAATATCGAAAAAACCTGTATCCTTATGTTGACCGCGTATGATATGTATAGTGAAATAAGAGTCCGATTGGTCGAAATCGAAGATTATGTATTATACAGGTTTAATATAATATTAAAATTTCGATGTCGTTGATCTATGAACAAGAATAATCCAACCTGAAAAGTTTTAACAGTAAAGACCTGTTCCTAATATTCCTAAGTCCTACACGAATTTCCTCATATTGAAATGTTTACGCGTAACCTCTCGTAAATTCTAGTTTAATTTTGTTTCCGTACGCCTGTTGGTTTACAATTTTATAGCATCTTGTCGAATCGCATAGTATTACTAGCGATTACACTAGCGTCAAGCTATGTAACAATTTTCTTATTTAGATAAAAAGAAATTGTATTACGTATACATATATATTACACAATAAAACATTTGATGATTCTACACAACGAAAGACTCGGTTATTATAAGGCAAGTTTGCTGTACTGATTACATATGTAGGTCCTCTTTGTAAGTTACTTAGGACGACCCGAATTTCAACCTAAGTCCCCTACCTAGGTTGAAATTCCAAGACCAAATAGCTCCCGTTTAATCTGAGGACGGTGTCAAGAAGTCTTCGAAAACGGCGTGGTTGTATGAAGAGAATAATGAATGTAGAGGAAGCCAAGTATGTATGGATCGTGAGATTTAGCACTCGATACCATCAGCTGCCTACTGCGTATGTATAAAGAAATAAATATCCCTAGACAAATTACACAAATTGATCTAACCCCAAAGAGGCCAATTATTTGCTTCTGTTATGGGTGTTAGACAACGATAATAATACGTATATAGATACTAAAAGATATATACCAGAATAAATTTAATAAACACCCAGGAAATACAGACATCTATGTTCATCACACAAATGCCTGTCCCCGTTGCGGAATCGAACTTGAGCCTCGCGGTGGTCGCTGGTGTTTCGCGTGTACGCTAACCCCTCGACCACGGAGGCGTTCATGTATGTATGTACTTAGGACGCTATGAAAATCCAGAATTAGCGATTACCTTCGTTCTACACTAACTATATAACTCTTGAAACAAAAACGCGAGACACGAATAAAAAAATATTAACATTTTTCTTAATTAACGGAAATAGTAGCTAAGTCAAAGAGCCATTTAAAAAAAATTTAACGATACTTTTTCCATCGTAGCATTTAAACTAATTTCTGTTCGACTGAATGGCAAAAGATTTTCGAATCGATCAATGGAATTTAAATATACTACATTTTGAATTGGAGTTATAATTACACCAAGGGTTATTTTGAACCAAACAGCTGTGGTGCTTTTTGATGAATGGTAAAATCTGAGGTTTGCTGATCGTAAAGTGTCTTGACCTTAGCATTTGCTGTCATTATTATTGGACTAAGTCTCCGAAACCGGCGCGTTTATATGAAAAGAGTAATCAGTACACCGCAAGAGACCTAGTGTGAAGATATGTAAAATGTAGGCTACAAAGGAATATTATAACAAGAATATACTCGAAAGAGTCTTCTTGTAATTGAATAAAAGAGACATACATGAGTTAATACAAAATGTATATAGTATATGTAATAAGTTCAAATAGTGTTGTACGTTGCTCTTTACATGAAATTTGTCTATCTGATATTGTTACCATAGTCCTGCAATTAAAAGCCACTAAAGTAAGAGCCAAGTACATCTTGTACGTAAATCCTAGATCAAGAGTGATGTTTGATAGTATATGATACTGGTGTTAAGAATTGGTGATAATTTTTGTAGCTTCAATAAACATAATTGACTCCTGCATCGACCACTGGTGGTGGAGTACACCTCTTTATTTATTCTTGCAAACATTCTGGTAATCAGATAGTAATAGACCAATAATAATTATTTAATGTCTTTTTATCAGCACCAAAAATCATTATGCTTTATTTCTGTACTTACAATATATTAAGTGAAAAGTTTTATGTATTTTCAATTTAAATATTGTTGTATATCTTTCCCTTGTGCTACTAAAAGAATAAGATAGAAACAGAATTAAATCTCCTCAAGGAGTATAAATAAGGTCCAATAGTGTGATGAACAACTCAAAACATATCCAGCCCAACCAAGCTGAAATTATGAATGAAAACAAAAAGGCTAATCAACAATTCGTCACTTGCTTGTTTGTACTAAAATACAGCTTAGTTTATATATCCTTAATACCCTAAACCAGCATTGTGGTTACTCGAATATTATTGAAGTTTGTTAATAAAATGATTATGTCATAGTCTGTGTTAACTCTAAATACAAAATGTCAAATTCTATGCCATATCTGTCAAAACATACATCAATATTGACAAAAATTACACAGTAAATTATGTCAGATCAATAAAATTGTTATCACACAATAGATTACACATGACAAATTGTATTTAGTTTGAAGTGAGACTAAATTAATGATTAAAGTTACTCACCGTTTGACGTAATGATGCTATACTTACACTCAACTTTCACTCGCATTTATAATTTTAAAGCTTATACACACTAACTATATTGTGGCAGTCTTTAACACTTATGTTGAATTTCTTGTAGTCACATTTGAGTTCTCAAGCCTAGTAAAATAACCTAGCCCTACCGTTCCCTTTACGCCCTATCCTACTAGTCACAGAAGCCTTATAATAGACTAAATCAGTCTTTGAACTAAATCTCAGTATGTTGATCGTTAACAGAAATTAAAATATATAAGTATGAAAAAAATGTTATGCCAAAAACATTAAAAATGTCAGATATATAGCTGGGACTATAAAATTTGAACATAAACAAATAAAAACTTATTTTCATTTTTCACTACACAACATGCAATATTGAAGCAATTTTAACAGCTGACCTGTCGTTTCACATATACACTATAAAAATATTACGTACAACTACTGCCACAAATAATTATATTATGCATATTATTAAATAAGGATAGGATGAGGTGGTATATAGAAAAAAATAGAGAAATATACAATACACTCTATTTAAACATGAAATTTATTAAAGATTAAAAACATACAATGTTTTGTTTACACAAAATAAAATACCTGGAGGGTAGGGCGGCGCAGGCAAACTGAAAGGCGGGCCTGCGACACCCGGGCACATATACATAACCGACAGGTCCATACATAGTCCATTAATAAAATACCATATAATAAAAGTACACATATAGGATATCTGTTAAGCCAACTCAACTCACAGTCATGTCGTGCTCTTGCCAGTAAAAAACTAGACTAAATCTTACAAAAATACTTATGTGACTAATCTGAAATGCACATAGAGGATCTCGCGTCGCTACTACAAAAATATTCTGAGATTGGAATGAAATCTTTAAGCTTTCGGCCCCGGAACGATCACAAGTGGCGTTTATAACGTCCATAAACCTAATTATTTCTCTTCGCAGTCTTAAAGCTAACCAGTAAAACCTGTCCATTGAGCGTATAGCCGTTCAGTGCTTGTATAGCCAGCGCGGCTTCATCGTATTCCCTCATATTAACAAAAGCGAAACCTTTATTTTTCTTAGTTTCTGGATCTTTAATAACTTTAATAGAATCTATAGCACCATAGGGCCCAAACAATTGCCAGAGCGCTAACTCCTCAGTGTCCTCTCCGATGTTGCACACATACACTGTTGCGTGAGACGCGGCCGGGGCACCGAGCAGGGGCACAGGACTGGCTGGGGCGCCTATTAACGGTAATGGTGAGTGGTTAGTGGCGGCCATAGGGTTGAAACGCTGTTGACCCTTGTTGATGAAAGGCAATGCCTTACCAGGTGATGGAAGTAGAGGTGGAGGTGAGGCCTGCTGGAAACCGGGCGCGAATGCTGGACGTGCGCCAAACGCGGCGCTTAAGTTGGTACCATTGAAAGCAGAACCGGTGCCGTTGAAGACTGCCGCGCCGTTATATGGAAGGGGGGCGGCATTCATGCCAACCCTCTGGACGGGTCGTGGCGCGTTTTTGTTGGCATTGGGTTTGTTTGCGAACTTAACTACTATCGCACCAGCGCCGGGAATGGGTGTCTGTCCATTCAAATGTTGTATCGCATCCTCAGCTTGCTGGCGGGTCTCGTAACATACAAATCCAATACCCTGAGAGACCCGGCTGTTTGTAATATTTCCAAACTGGCTAAATATATTGTTGAGCCGATCCAACGTCATATCTGGAGGTAGATTACTTATGTAGAGATTCGATTCAGTATCTGGCTTGTGGTTGACCTTGTTCTCAGGATTGAGCAGGGCAAATGACACCTTCAGGGTTTTGCCCTGCATCAGAAGGCCATTGAACGCAGCTCTCGCCTTCTCAGCGTCCTCGTGTTTCTCATACTCCACAAAGCCGTAGCCTCTATTCGCTATCAGTTTACAACTTTCTATCTTCCCCATTGCAGAAAAAAGAGCATACATCATGTCCCGCGTCATCAGTTCTGGAATATAGTTGACCATGAGTTTGGTTGGTGACACATTGGAATTAGCGTCGCCGCCGCCATTCTCCATATTGCTGTCGTTGTTTAACATTGTTCTTTTTTATCGTGAACTACACTACTGTTTACAAAATTCTAATAAAACTCACACTACTGGAAATCGGTTATTTCATTTGCGGCAAATAAATGAACAAATAACGAACACAAAGTACACGAAAAATACTTTTTACAAAAATTATAACGCCGGTTCACCACACTTCACGGCTTACGAGCTCATCAGTCATCACTACAGTGTTGCTATAAACATGTTACATATTGAACTAATAAAGATTTTAAAAGGTAGGAAAAAAAAATTTCTATCTATTTTTAATGCACTTCATTAACTTATGATAAGTTAAAACAAATGAATGTACTATTAATCTTATATATAAACGTTATATTAAATTTAACATAATATGGAATGCGAAAAGTGAACAATTCGAAAAAAATAACAATTTACAAAACAGCCAGTATACAAGATTTCAAAAAAATAACAATATTTGTATTAGTGTATCGGACAAATGGCACATTTATAATCAGTTAAATTCAGGCTTCAACTTATGATGAAAATTTGAGTATTTGTAGTGAGGGTTGTATCGCTTGTAATTTCTGAGCTATAAATCTTACCACTTGAAATAAATTTGAACATAATCTGTACCTACCTCAGAATATAGGCTACCCGTTAGCCAAATTTCGTCTCGACCGATTCTGTTCTTTTAGCATGAATATCGTGGCCGGTTCAGATCAGTATAAAAAATTCTAAAAAAAATAAAATATGTTGTCATGTCCATTTTTAGTCGCCTAGGCCTATTTTTTAATATCTTCAATATACAGAAAACACTCTTTTACAGTTTTATTTTAAGGATCGATAAAATCATATTATAAACAAAATCACATTATAAAAACCGTAAATATTATTCAAAGAGCTTAATTATTGATTCTGAAACATAATATTATATTTTAATCATCAATCATTATTTTTCAAGTTCTTTGGCCAAATTGCAATATTTGGTGGTAGTACTACTGCCATGGCAACATTAAAACGACACATACAATAATAATTATTATGAACACGAATCAGATTCGTGAAAGAATAAGTTTTTTAATTTGTTGTGGCCTGGACACAGTCATTTTAGCCAAAGTATATTTCACAAAACCTTAATAATATATGAAAAAAAGGACTTTTTTATTTTGTTTTACAGTTCTAAATAAAAATGACAGAATTAATAAAAACGCCCAGTTAAAAGCAAATATTATAATATATTGTATGTATAATATATTATAATATAGTGTGGATAAAGAACGCTGAGTGTTAAGTAGTAGCATTTTCTATAATTAATGTAATCCTGTTTTATCACATTAAAACAGATTTTTCAGTCCACTGTTATAGCATATCAAAATCATGGTATAGTTTCGGATATTTTTGAGTTTAGATAAACATATCTGAAAATACAGTGTACTTACCTACAAATACTATTTTTAATTAAAGAAGTAGAATTTTGACAGTTGACAAATAATTTAGCTACTGACACTTGACAGCGTTTAGAATTTTCACATTTTTTTTATTTTAAAGCGCAGATGATGCAAAAATATCACATGTTATTATTATTTATTTGTATTAACAAAAATTAAAAATATTTTAATAAGTAACATTTTTTAAAATATCCGCGACAAACTTCAAATAATGTTCTTGACAAATGTGTTATTAAAAAAAGCAAAAAGCAAGTAAGTATTTTTTAAATAAAAGTATGTAAGTAATTGAAATAAAATATCACAATGACGTTCTTCTATTTTTGTTTTAGATATATTTTAGTGATGATGGAAAGCATGGTATCTGGACATAAATATAACGTAGTAAGAGAAAGATTGGCTGATAAATTAGAAACTCTTCGTTTTGACCCTTTTAGTAAGTAGTAACTATATTTAATAATCCTGTACTTTAGCTTTATTGTAAACATATAAGATTGTACAAAAGACAAATGTTAGGCCTATTAGCATTCTTCACTGGAGACTACCCTTGGCCCAAGAGAGAATATGCGTACGGTCCCAAACACAAAATAATTAAATTAATTAATTAGGTACAAGAATAAATAAATAGAAAGTAACTGCCACTTGTATGATCTATGTAAAATTAAATATTTCTTATTTTATTTTATCTTTGTCTCATGTATTAGGCATCATAACCTCGTTTTATTATATCACATGTTAGGTAACACAAAACAAAATTTATGTATTTACATACTAGCTGTGCCCCGACTTCGTCCGCATTCTTATTTAATTATTTTATTTTAAGCCTAGCTGTAGCTAATTAGTAGCCCAAGCCGATCCTAATTACATTAGCTGTTTGCCACTAAAAATCGCGTCAAAATCGGTTCAGCCATTTCAGAGATTAGTGGGTACAAACAGACACAAAAATTGTAAAAAATACTGTAATTATCCAAAATAATGTAATGTAATTTGCAAAATATATCACAATACAGTGCAACCACAATATCCACAAATCGGAAAGGAACAAATAAATATTTGTTATATCAAGTAATTTGTTGAACTGAGGTTTGTTATGTTGAGGTAGGTTGGTTAAGATTTGTTATAAAGAGGTAAAAAAATAGTTTTATTCACCTCAACATTAACAATAGTGACAAACAGCTGCAGTGTTTACATTACTTTCCATCAAACAACAATTATATTACAGACAAAAGTATGTCGAAACCTGTTGCGACATTAATCACATACTATGAGATTAAGAATCATTAATTGGTTAGAACTTTATATAAAGGTTTTGGGTTGAGGAAATTCGTATTTATACTTTTTTTGATACCTAAAAATTTGTTATAAAGAGGTTGTTCTCAAAAAATGTTCGTAATGTTAAGGGTTATTTTATATTGACTCTTATGGACAATTCAAGGGGATTACGAAGAATTTGTTAAATCGAGGAAGTCGTTATATTAAGGTTGCACTATATGAGTAAAAGAGTACTTAATTGTTATCCTGGGTGACTAAAAAGCCTCACTCAAATTAATTTTTAACTTTAAAAGTCATGACTAGAATAGATAGTGGACATGCAACTCATAGTAAACACCATATTCAGTTAATTGTAATCTCAGTTGCTCCATAGCAAACATTTTCAACTTTTCTTGCAGTTTAGTCCAAAAAAGTTGTTTGTATAATACATGTAGTATTTGCCTTTCCATTACAGTGATTATAGACACCAATGTTGTTAATGGTGCATGTTAACCTGAGACTGATTACTTGTCTCTTGTCTAAATAAGTTTATTAGTTTTCCTACTAAGGCTTAACATCTAAACTTTAAGCCATCTTTTATATGATTGAATATGTTACTTACCATCATGCTATCCATCTATTAGGTTATAGGTAATATGCATGTGATTTAGAAATGGCCCAAAAAAATAACGTGTAATCTTTATTGCTGAAGAAATATACCTACCCACATAAATATTTTTGCCAATATTATTTTATTATTAATAACATTAATTCTTTAAAAGTAATATTTTTGAAATTCCCTAGAAGATTTCGAAAACGCAACACCAATCTCGAAACGAAATGAGACGTCGCTGTTTACTATCAACACCATGGCAATTGATATCCTTATTTTTGCATCTTCAGGCAGGATATGAAAATTTTTGCTCATAGGGACATTACAACATTTTTAATATATAGAGTGAAATTAATAACATTTCACTTAATTTCACTTTGTTCACAAGTTATTGTTCTCACTTCTTAGTGGACTGTGATGTCTCAAATAAGCATACTAAAACGACGGTGTTTAAATCATCCCAATAAATTATGATAATTTGGATTTTTTTAGCTTCTATTTATCACTATTTTGCTAGTGTTATATTTTTTTCAGTTATATATGTAATTACTTGAATTATTGTTAAAAAAATGAATAAAACATGCATATATACCTACTACATACAGTATTTAAAGACACAAAAGGTATGACTATCTCATTGGTCAAAGAGTTAACATTCTAATGAGGTGTGGGCTCAATCTCTCCAAACAGGCATCTAGTTAGGTAATTAATGTAGATTGTAAATTATATATTAACACCTGTGTTTAAGTGTAATTGGTGTCCAACTTTGACTCATGAGGGAGTTTTCTCAGTTTATCTAAAAAACATAACTTTGCCTGGAATTGGTTTTGTACCTAATATGGTGACAGACTTGCCACCTGTCTGATAACGAGATTTAATATTGTTGACTAATTGTAGGTGAATAACAGTATGTACCTCTGCCTAACTATTTCGGAATGTGGGAGTGACGATATATAATATATTTTTACAAATTTTTATAAATGCATTTTTTTATTTTCAGTTCAACAAGAATGTCTTTATAAAGAGAAGAAAAAAATTAGAAGTCTCAAATAAAGAAGATAGCTTAAGAATTTGTAGAATTATAACAACTTGTAGTATAATAATTTAATTTAAACAATAAACAATTTTTGGATACAGTGACTTTTATTGACAATTAAAAATTAAATAAGTACAATATATCTACCTATAACAAATTTAGAATATATGCTTTACTTATGAATTTCAACATTAAAATTTCATGCATCTTACAATTTTTTTAATACAAATAGTGCATTGAAATATGATTATGCCAAAGTGCAAAGAACTTATTCTATTCTCGGATAACTATGTTATTCGTCAAAAGTCGTCGTGCATTTTTATTGCACTGACAGTGGTAATCTTAATCGGGCCAATTTCCCTAATGATTAATTAAAAATATTTTAAAATTATGTATCTAGAACATTTGTATATAAAAAATCTAAGGTTTCTAAAAAAAACATTGTTACTAGTTACATTCCAAAATAAAAAAAAATGGCGATGTAAAACAGACCTATCCAAAATCGAACATGTTCAAAGGTGATCAAAATAAATACAAAAATGTACTTTGTTACGTTATGTTTAAAGTTTGATCAATTATAATATTTATTTTAGTTATTAGATTTAATTTTAAAGTCGAAACCTTCTAATTTGGTTTATAATTTTTTTCTAAATGGCTGCTTATTTTCCGCCTAAACAATATGGGAAATGTCTTTAGCAAAGATTACCTAACATAGTTACCCTTACATTGATAAAATTATATTTAAAATACACCAAAGAATATTAATATTTAAACCATTATAATATGTTAAGAATTTCCAACTCCAAGAAAATGCTTATATACTTAACAAATATTAACATATATTATCTATGGCTAACATAGAGCGTGCTGAGATATGCAACATAGAGTTCAATAATAACTTAATCTATGTTTTTGTAAGAAATATCATTATAGTTCGGTCACGTTAAGAATTTATATTTATTACATATTTAAACCAATTTAAAATAGTAGTGTCTTCTACCTGGCAACAATTTTGACCAATTAAATCACAGAAAATATCTGTAATTAAATTAGTAGAATTGCTATGTTGATGACGTCACCATTTTTTTACGTCAAGAATTTAACAATTTCTTAACGTAATATATTCTAATAAGAACGCGAGCAGAAATCTGCTTCGTGAAACCCACGTGATTAGACATAGTCTTAGCACATTTTTAGTATTTGATCCTAATTCAATATATTATATTATATGCTTAAATTAATCTCACTATATTTTAACTTAGGGAAATTTGATACAATTACCAAGTTTAAATACCTATTATTAATACTTATAATAATAATATCTCTAAAGAAATATAAACTTTTTGGTGATGTTAATTTGGTTTAAAAATAACTCAACCAAACCTGCAAATAAATGTTTATACAGACATGTTACATGTTATGATTATTTGATATTTATTAAATTAAAATATTGTTTTAGAACTTTATAGCTGCTATCTATATTATGTTCACATATTTAAAAATGGATAATCGAAACAAAATATTTTATTTTTGGAAGACAAATGGCTTACGAAAACTTTTGGCATGAAGTTTTTATGTCTTTAATTCGAAATTTGAATGCTGGCTAAGGAACGCGGGAAGAGTAGGTAAATAATATAACGATTGACAATCCTTTTTTAGGGTTAAAGAGAAAAATCGAAATTCTCCTAAGACTCCGCTATCCGTCTGTCTGTCATCAAGCTGTATTTTATGAACCGTAATAGATAGACAGTTAAAAATATCACAGATGATGTACCTATTTCTTTTGCAGCAATAATAAAAAATACTAAAAACAACATAATTCAAATATAAAGGGTGCATACAAATAATTGCTTTGTAGTTTTTATTGATAAGGGTACGGAACCCTTCGTGTGTGAGTTCGACTCGCACGTGACCTTTTTCATAAAGTTTAATATTACAGATCTTCGTTAGCAGTGTAGGTACCTAATCTTCAGATATAATCTAGCTTAACGTCGAAGATAGATTACTGGAATATATTGGAAAATATATTGGAAAGATTGTTTTCAAAGGTTGACAATTCACATTTCAACGCTTTCGAGTAGCTTCGAACAACTTATCCAAATTCCAAATCTAAATTAAATATTTTAAGCAACGCGCATTTAAATTCGTCTAAAGCTCGGAAACTTCTTGACAAAATAGGGATCTCAGTTTCGTCGTTGACTTTAGGATTAAATAAAAGTGAAAAGTACCTTCACGCCTATTATTCCCGAAATTAGCAGAGGTGTGCTAGTATATCCACGACTCGTAAGTCCAGTAGATACTAGAACACCCACGATTAGCCAAGGTTCATGATGTGATATATGGCAAGCCTATTGCAACTTCGGGCACATTCCAATCCCGGGTAATCTAAATCAACGTCAGAATAATCTGAAAAACATTTCTTAAAAGTTGCCCGACCTGGGAATTGAACCCGGGACCCTCCGCGGCTAACGGTAACAGGCGACAGCCGTAGGTATCGATACACCACCCAGGCGATGATGACTAAATGACTCAGAAAGCTATTTTCTTAAAGGTTCCGTACATTGTGTTGCAATTCCGCAAGCAGCAAATATATTCAAATTGTTTGAGATCTATTAACAGCCATTAAAAATGCTGAAAGTTTTACAGTACTTGCTTGAAATAAGGCTATAAAGTTAGAATCATCGTAGATTTGGTAGATATAACCGGGAAGCAAGTAAAATACCTACTAGCGTTTCAATAAGATTCAAATTTGTCAAATTTGAAATCGCGATTTTCAAATATTTTCTTCGTATAATATAAGAAATCACGCCATCTATTGTCTAACATTGTGTACTATTATACTATAAACCCCTTACCCGGTTGTAGCTATTAAAAGAGTTCAACTGTTTGCCGTTTCTCCAGCAGCTCACCCTTCACGATTTGG
>DVZL01001730.1:0-16871 GCA_018236625.1 Lasaia peninsularis
ACTATTGTCTTCATTCTGCCCCATAGCATATTCCATTTTGCCCCTCATGCGGGGTAAAACGGGAAAATTATCCAATTTTACTAAGTTCCTATTTACCAAAAATAATGACTGATTATGTTAATGATACTATATAAATATGAAAATAAGTATAATAATTGTTGTTTAAGTTTAGAAATTTTAAAAATAAACCTGCTGATTTTCAAAATATATGGAGTTTTATCTTAAGTATCCCATAATGCCCCAAGTTCCCCTAAATATTTTCATTTAATTTCTGCCTACCCTTTCGGAGGTATCGGCATGACGATATATTTCTTAAAACGTTTAAATTATTATGTTTTGACAGACTTCCTGATGCTTACTAGCTTATTCAATGGCAAAGAATGACGTCATAGTGACAGGAAAACTGACCTTACTGATGGGACGTAATGCTGACATGAACAAAAACAATCGATCAAGTGCCAGTCCGACTTGACCACAAAGGGTACCGTACCATATCCATCTATATAAATAATAAAATTGGAGTGTCTGTATGTAATATAAAAATAACCACCTTTTTCACAAGGTAATATTTTAAATAATTTTTGTCTGTCTGCCTGTCTGATTGTACTCGCTAGTCTCTAAAATGGCTAGACCGATTTTGATGGGACTTTCACTGACAGACACCTAAAGAAAAAGGGAATAGCTTAGGCTACTTTTATTTTAAAAATGTATAAAATAAAATAATTAAATAACAGTACAGCTGTCAAGCCATGAGTTGGTTAAGACCGTTAGCCGCGTTGGATCCCAGGTTCAATTCCCAGGTCGGTCTACTTTTCTTAAATGTTTTTCAGATTTTTCTGAGTAAGCATTCCATTGCCCAGGATGGGAATGTGTCCAAAGTGGCGATAGGCTTGCCACCTGTCACATCAGAGCTCTAGTACTTTGGCTAATCATGGGTGTTCTAGTATATCTATTGGACTTAAGAGTCGTGGATATACTAGCACACCTCTGTCTACCCCTTCGGGGATAATAGGCGTGAAGGTGCTTTAAATAAAAATTAGCTAGGTAGTGTACTATAGAAACACCAATAAAATTGCGTTTGAATGTTGTAGAAGTATAAAACAAGTACCTACTCGTGTATAGCTCGTGTTATACATTACACAGCATCATCTCTTTACATGATTAGAACTAAATGATAAAATATATTTTGTCTAATATGCAGAGCGCCATCTTTTGGACGGGTCGAGTCGTTTGTTGTATGGGAACTCCTTTTTAATATTTATTCTATAATTCACTATTTGTTAAAGCTGCAACAGATATACATAATTTGTGAAATTTTCAAATGTAGCTATCGTGGTTAATGAGATACAGCCTGGCGACAGACATACAGCGGACGGACAGCGGAGTCTTAGTAATTTGGTTTTTTCGTCCTTTTGCTTACGAAAGTTTTACTTTGTTTTTAATATATAAACCTAAATTCAAGATTTTTGCTATTAAAATAAAACTCATAAGTTCGTGACGTACGTACGTACGATTTATTTGTTTATATGATAATTAAAATCTAAATCTTATTATTATATTTTTGTACATAACAAATGGAAGCATAATTTGAATTATTAGGTATACGGATAACAGAAACATCTTCGAGAATCTTTTTCGTGATTTGAATATGTTTTAAAGTTATCAAATAATATAATCTGTGCTTAATTTACGTATATAAACCAGAAACTACAATTCACCTCGATTATATGTTTGCACGCCCTTGCTAACTTCACTGAGAACAGTTTAACAATTTAAAAATGTTTATTTTAAAATGCCTAAGTGTACTGGCAATTGTGGTTTATAATAGTGAAGCAGGTAATTGTTTTATATATTAACTGTTACCCGTGGCTTTGTGTACGCATTCCACAAAAACACCAATCAGTTTTTCTAATTTTAAATTAGAAAGCACAATATGTACTTTTTCACATATAACTTATAATTAAAAACCATTTTTTAAAATAACCCACCGGTTTCGCCTTTTACATGCTGTTAAGGCTAAAACTTAAGTTACTTATTAATTATAAGTTTTATGTGAAAAAGTACATGTGTTTTCCAATTTAAAATATGAATATGTAGAAGTTTCACCAAGCGCCAACGATGAACAATATAAAATACAGTTTTTCTAACTTAAATACATTTTCTGAGTGCTCTTACGGTGAAGGAAAACATCACGATATTTTAAAAAACGACAGATTTGTACCCAAGATGGCGATGGATTTGCCACCTTCCACATCATAGGAACTAATATCCTCGGCTAATTGTAGGTGTCCTTTCGGAGTTATGGGTGTGACGATATCCAATTTTATTTTTGAGTAGAGATTTCTATGTTCAACATTGGGATGTGATGACCCCATCGACATCAGTTGGTAATCAAACAATATAGGTCTCTATATTATTTACTAGTACAAATATTCATCGCTAAGTGGTAGAATTCCGTAAAGTGCCACCGTTTTATCTGATATCGATTATGAACAGCGATGCAGCAATATCAGTGTCTATAGGTTATCTCTTGCCATCAGTTGATCATAATTAATAGGAAAAATTTCTCCCCGTGTTGGTCCGGGTCCCCTATGTAGAATACACCATCTGCCTCTCTACCAGGCACCTCATGAGAGGTGAGCACAGGTTAACTGGGTCACTCCAACATGACCACTGGTTGTAGAGTGCAGCAACTAGCCCGGTTACATATGGGATCCAACGCATATATATAGTTCCGCCACCATACTGACAATGTCGTGTTTCAGTCCTGAGGGTAGACTTGCACATACGGTCCAGCCGAAGACAGTAGCGCATATATAACATCTATGGTGACTATAGGACACGGTTGTCTCTGACTATTAAGAGACCCGTGCGGTTGATCACATATCCCATAAAAAAAAATTAAATGTCCTCTATCATCATGGACAAAGACACCATGGAATGATTATCTGTATGTTTCACAGTTTCTTTCATCAACAAATGCAAATCAGATGATTGGAATTGCTACAAGAAAACCGCCAATGTTGCCTTTCCAATATTAGCGGTGGGGCGACCGGAGTATGGCGTCGAGCCGTTAGATCCGCTTTTTATAAAGGAGATCGATATTTCATCACCAATTTTGAAACTTATTCTATACGACGTTACAATGATTGATTTTAGAAACACTAAAGTGCTGAGCATGAAGTAAGTGGTATAAATAATAAATCGTCGCATATAATTAACATTTCACAAGGGATATTCGCAATTATGACATATTATAATCTTATTTCAGTTTTAGGATTGAAACAAAGAAACAAAAAGTAACTAGTTAAATTGCAAGCTTATAAAACTCACAACGTTGCCATCAACTCGCATGCAAACAAAATTGAAAATTACATGTCTTACTAAAACATATATTTTACATAACAATAATAATAGCGATAGGACGACGAATAAATAAATAACCTATATTACTAATAATTTTAGATTTTCCTATGAAATAAACAAATTTTAGTAGCCCACTCCGATTTGATCTACCTTTTTGATATTGAAAGGAACTTGGGCTTATCAATTTCCTGATATTAAAAATGTATGATAAATATGAGTGACGCTGCTAGCTTTTTCGCCGTTTTGGTCCGGGTCCTATTTGTAGATTATACCATCTTCCTTCCTACCAGGCAGCTCATAACTTGCGAGCATAGGTTAAATGGGTCATTCCCAACAAATCACTGCAACTCGCCCGGGTAGGGATCCACCACCCTACCTATTCCTGCCGCCATAACAACATTGTCGTGTCGCCGGTAGACTCGCACATCAGACCTAACACCGTCACAACCACGGTTTAAAATAAGATAATACCATGAGTATAAATGTCTAAACGTTATTTACTTAAAAAAATATTCAACGTAGTTTTTAAAAATATTTTAATCATAGCGTTGGAAATGAAATTATAAAAATTACAAGGTTATTATTACTAACGCAAGAAAACAAACAAGCTGGATTTCGGCGGTGGTAAAAAATACACGTTGCTAATATATAGCGAAAATGGTAAGTGTGGTTAGTCTGAGGCATTCATATTAAGCCTCTAGCATAAGAAATTTTAGTGACTACCATTCGCCTTGATAAGAATATTATTATAGCGAGATTGTCATAATGGCAAATGTTTCCTACTGCTGTACATCCTACTTTTGATACAATTATTTAATCTAAATCTTTAGTTATTTTGTGATTATGTAGTAAAATATTTGTCAAAATAGTATGATTATAATAAATTGTTTTTAAATTATATATTTCAAATTATGGAAGAGTGAGGTATTCTTATTAAGGTAACTATATTATTTATATTAGCTGAAAGAAAATCTCGGCACCATTCTAATTGAAAAAAAAAGTAATCATTAAAATGTAACTGTCATAATAATTGTAATTAAGATATGAATGTAAATAAAGATTATTATTAATATGATTATATGAGGCCTGAATATTAAGCCTCTTGCATAAGAAACTTCACTGACCACCATTCGCCTTGATAAGAATATAACAGTAGCGAGATGGCCATAATGGCAAATGTAGGTAATCCTACTATTGGTGACTGTAGGTAGATGTCGCTAAATCGAAGGGAAATGGTTTGTATATTGTCAAAACCTTATTTGAAAATAACTAACACAAAAACAGAATTAGCGAATTTTTTTGATCTATTCACACATGATGCAATGTGCAAAAGACATTGAGATAATTTTATTATATAGATTATTTTAATCTACTCATATTATATTGAAGTAATGATTGTAGTTTAACTCGTATAGCCCTGACGATTTTTCAATAAGCTGAATTGTTATTTTATTTTTTGTAGAACTATTAATATAATCTATTTGTTTTATTTGCAGACACGATAAAGCTAATTCTACACTATTCATAAAATGGCTGGCTACTATTCAGCTGGACGGTAGATACGAAATGAAAGGGAATTTGATTTTATTACCCCTTGAAGGGAAAGGACCTCTACACGTCAAATGCAGTAAGTTAGATTATTACTGTTAGTTTAGTTTCTATCTACAGATTTGCGTTGTAAAGATGACTTCTCTACGGGATACTTGAGTTATCGAGATAATAAATCTTCAGTTTTTCCTAAGTTTCGTCAGAATTAGTTTAGACTTTGATGCTTTAATTCTGGACAACGAATCATATTTTTACTTTTAATTTTCTAATTTATGTTTTTATAAAGGGTAGATTATAAATTATAAGGGATTTATTAAAGATAAAGGAGTAGACTTATTCAATGAAGTAAGCATTCTTTTTTTAAACAAAGATATCTTGTCTGATTTAGAATAATTATTTTAATCCCTACCTAATAGTTAGATCGAAACTAAAGCAGTAATTTGCAATAAAACAAATGAATATACAAACTTACAAACGGAAAGTATCTTAAAAAAATTTGGGAGAATAAGTTTTCAAATAATCGATTCCAATTATTTTTTACATACACAATACATTATGTATATTCAAAGTATGACGAGGTTAAGTTTTTTTTTTATCTTTAAAATGTTTTAAGAACAATACAATGTTACGAGTACGACCAAGATCAATAATTAATTTGATTGTCTCATAAATACTTAAGACTATATTTAATCTGCAATTTCAAAGAGTTTTCGTTCATGACTTTTTCATAAGTGATAAAGTTATTTCTTTTTTTATCAGATAAGATGGAAGTATCTATTGAATTGGATATGAAGGAAGTGATTGGAAAGGATGGCCTTCCTCACTGGCAGTTGAAACACCGTAAAAACTCTTTTAGAATGAGGGACAAATCTGAAGTGGTATTCGGAGACCTGTTTAAAGAAAATGAGATTCTTGGTAAGTAAACATTAAACGCGTTAGGCCTAGTTTACACGTGTTTTGTTGATTAGGAGATTAGTTGAACCTCGGTGGGCTAGTGATATGCACTTCAGACTTTTTCGGTAGTCCAAGTTCGAACTTTATCATGTCCCAATGAGTTTCTCTTACTTAAGTAATCTTATTAGTCTCTTATGGTGAAGGAAAACATCGTGAGGAAACCCGAGATTTGTCAGGCTTACCACCTGTACATAATACCTCTGCCTACCCTTTTGAAGATAAGGGCCTTATGATATTTATTTACTTTAGGAGATCACCCTTTGGAAAAACTCCGATATAAAAAGTTAAGTTCCATTTGGAATCCTGATAAATCTATTGGGATCTAAAAATTTCCAGATAAAATTTGTACTGTGATGTATCAGTGGATACGAAAATTTGAGATTTATTCGGGTTTTCCACGTTGTGATCCATATGATTGTAATTAAGTATATGGTATCTCTGTTTCAAATACACAATAGTTTACAATAACTTCCACTCAATCATCGTGTTTATTTGGATGTGTTTGGAACTTTTAGTCGGGCAGTAAAATTTAACTTAAGCTTAAGCGACTAATTGAGTGTAAACATACAATTTCACAAGTTGTGAGTCAAAAATTAATTTTAAGTTAAAATGGAAGTCAATAGATAAAATCAGGTGTTACTTTGCAGAAATCCATGCTAAGTAAAAATAACATTATTCTTCTGCAAACTCCTACCAAAAAAATATCAGTTTTGCAGTCATAGAATGCAATCTGATTCTCTTGATAATGCTTAGGTTGCGAAGCAAAACGTATATTGAAAGTAAAATCTTGCTTGATCGAGTCGTGCTATACTAATATTTTCAAGGGAGTTTGCAGAATAGTATTTTTTTTAAGTAGTGTCTTGTAAAATTTATTTTATTTTTTATTTTTATACTTACGAACTAAGTACGTATAAATCAGGCTTTAGGAATTGGCATAATTTTCCAAGATTGCTTGTGAAATATCAGATTCAGTTCATCTCGAAATATGTACAGTCTTTTTATACGATAATTCCTTTGGAGGAATGTGATGTTGAGGTCAAAAATAAAGGTATAATAAAAGTGTAATAAGCAGTTATTACCCTCTTATTTTGAAATATTTGAATTGTTTTCCTACAAACTGATGCTATGGGGAGCCAAAATGAATCAACAATTATGAATAAGGCAAATCTTTTGGTTCTGGTCCGGAGACTACTGAACAAGTACGAAAAATATATTTACAAAATATAACAATTCTATTGTTTTTATTGTTATCTACTCGTAATTATCACATTATTTAGGAAAATTGCGAGTCTTTGGATTTTTATTGAAACATATTTTCTTATCATAAATTATAGTTCATATAGGCATATATTTTAAATTCTTTGTTTCAATATAGCTTTGATTAACTTTTTTATTAAATTTATGCCGTTTGGTTGCGATTAAGAAGAATATGAAACGTTACACCGAGCATAAAATTGTGGCATTTTTTAATTGTTGATGTGAGATCTGGCTCTCGATAAAAAGAATATGAAAATGACCTAAGATCCCGTTATACAACGACCTTCACCGAGCTGGTTGATGGATGAAATATATTTTTTATCAAAAAAATATGTCAATAAATATATTGCGAACGGGTTGTCTAAAAAAATTCAGTCCAGAATATTAATGACAATTTTTTTTAAATTTTACACTGACTTGGTTAATGAACAAATTCCATTTCAACCGAAAATATGATACCTATATACCTGATATATAACTTTTAGGTTGACTATTTATTTCCCGACAAAACTCTGGGGTAGGCAGGTTTTTGCAGACAACCCTATACTGCCGTGTTCTTGCTAAAATTATCTTTATTTTTGTTCTAGTTTCGTTCATTAATTTCGTTTATACCAACCAGCCTACCCAAGAGTTGTGATAATGTGTTGTTAATCAAGCCAGAGTAATGTAAAAAAATAATTGTTTAATTAATCATATCCTGGACTTTAATTTTTTAGACAACCCATTCGCAATATGTTTATTGACATATTTTATTTGATACAAAATATCTTTCATCCGTTAACCAGCTCGGTGAAGGTCCTTGTATAGCGGGATCCTATACCGAATCAAAAAAAAATCTATAATACGTTCGCGCTAAGTGATTGTTTCATCTTGACCCGCTGGCTCATTAACCAATCAAATCACTCAAAATTAGGAGGTTAAGTTCACAGTGATCACTTACAGTCATTTTCTTAAATGAAATGTTATGTATTAATAAAATAATAATCATAATACTAATTAATACCTTACCAACTAAAGGTGAAAGGTAAAACGCGAACGTATTCGTTCTATTGAATTATTGAGTTCTCTCAAAAAATAAGTGAAAATAATTTTGCTTAGGACGGGGGGCATCTAGCTTCATCCAAGTAAACTCTGGCTTAACACTCTGCAAAAAAAATATTTTGATGATATACAATTTACTATACGAGGGAACAATCTATGCATCCGCTATGTGTAGAAACGAAATGATACTATCTAATCGATGTTTGCTCGAGTTTACGTATTGGTACTTTAGTCACGTTGACTCTTACTAACGTGACGCACGTTTCGACTTAGTAAATCGAAAATACGAATATTTTATGTCAGGGTAGAATTTAATACTTGTCTGTTTGATTGTCTTCATGGACGTTCAATTCGATTTTTTTTATGTTATAAAAAATATATAAAAATAATATTGCTTATTTTGTAATTCTAGCTACAGCAGCTAAAGAAGTAATTGCAATAAGCGGCAGTGAAATTATACAAGAAGTTGGAAAACCTATGGTAGATAGTGTGGTATTCAAATGCGTAGAGGAAGCAAATCATTTTCTTGAAGCTAATCCTATAAAACAACTTTCTTTAGACTAACTATAAGATATTATTTTTCTTATTTTTTTAAAGAATTAGAAAAGAATTGAGCAGAAAGTAAGAGATACACTTCGCCGATTCTCGAAAATGTTTAATTCTGCTTGGAAGTGATAAAATTGTCACGTAACATTACTACTCACAATTTAAGATTCTAATACTATTTGTAAGTGATTTTGTAAATTATAAAGTTTAAGAATTTAAAATTTTCTTCTTTCCTCTCTTGGTAGGATTCTATTGTAACGACACTTTTGAAATTATATGTTTTTCCTTACAATTCGATATAATATGATTCGTTGTTGTTTGTCCATAAATGTCATTTTTACCTAGTAACTTCTGTAACTTATGACCAAATACTGAGGTTTGAGCGTTTATTTATCTGCAATAGTAAAACCTTATGATGCTGTAAAAAGTGAAAAAAGTTGTGTTAAATGTGCAAAAAGACAAGTTATATGTATACCGATAGCTTAAGGATGTTTTTAGTAAACAATTATTCCTAATGTAGATAGTTTTATTGCATCAGTGGTCCGTGAAACCTGCAATATCAAAACGACTGCAAAATATGAACGAGCGAGACGCGCAGCTGCTGTCCATACTGTTTGTTTTTGTCTGTGGCACCTTGCACATTCACACGATGCACACACACTCTTATTATATTACCTTGTAATTTTATCAGAGTTTTAAGATCTGCTATAATAGCATAAGCTGACTATAGTAAGTCCACCATATCCATATAAAAATATAGCCTATACGGATTTGGAAGAACCCCTCTAAGTAATAGTAAAAGAAATTTTGAAATCGGTCCAGTAGTTTTTGAGCCTATTCAATGCAAACATAAAAAAATACAAAAATACAAAAACACAAAAATACAAAGGTTTCCTCTTTATAATATTAGTATAGATATGAGTTTTAGGTTTGCAATGAATTTTTAAAGTGTATATCTTTCGGTCATAAATGTGTTATTTATCTTTTATTTTTTATCTAATCTTATATAATATTAGATCATATATAAAAGTTAAATAAAAAATTCTTAAAATGATTCCAAAATAACATTTAAACATTATTATATTCAAATTCTTTCTATTTTACTAGACTGGACTTTAATATATTCCAGTTTTGTTTTCATGTTAATGACTTATCATAAAGTGCCTTAGCACTTTTGATTTTTTTATACGATACGACAGCTGATTAGAACATATAGGATGCGCTGGCTGAAAAAAATATTTTTACCTTTTCATATATATGTGTAAAAATATAAATAAGTCGTTTAGTTACACCATTTATAGTTTAAGAGCGGCTGCCTCGATTTTTATCTACTACAGCTAACATGTGAGAGTTATTTTCTTTTCTAATTTATCTTTAAGCTTTATCACGTGACATGATATATTGTCAAGATTATGCAATTTAATATTATATTTCCATCAACTGAATTTTGCTGAGAATTGTTATGTTATACATTTTAATTCACCATACGACATAATATATAATTTTTAATAGCAAAGAATAAAGCCGTCAAACATTAATAACTTTATATTTATTTTAGGAAAGGAGAAACGTATTAACAATGGTAATAATAGTGTCATTCCTAAGCTTTTGTTCATATCTCGCATCAGCTATAATAGCAGAGTTGGTAATAGTTGAACACGAAAAATTAACAAAACTACTCGGAAAACAAATTTTAATTTGCAAAGGTATGTGATGCTAAACATTCTAGAGTTAGTAAAACAAATATAATATTATCACGTCCAAAAGATAAAGGAGAAGGTATATATGCACACAAAATTAGCCGACGGTATTGGGTCCCATCATGTGCAAGGTTTTTTAAGTCGTTTAAAATTATAGATATAACACCTTTCTCTATAAGTGGTCCAAATGACCATCATGATTTAAAATCCGGAGGGTGTGCCGGAACCTTCGAAAGTACTACATATTTCTCTTAAAATGACTTTAAGATTTTATCGGGGATGTTCCATAAACATAAAACATTTTCCCCATGTTGGTCCCGAGCTCCATTATTAATAGGCTAATTGTCTTCCTATAATTATTTATTTTTTGTTATTTTATGGGATAAGAAGACAGAAAACATGCACACGGGTCTTCTGATGGTAATAGACTTGTATACGTTGTAGGTGTGTCACTGTCCTGTGGTCGATCATAGGTTTACGCATCAACAACACCGTTTTGTAGAGTATTACAACGATTGGTACCTTACTCATTTATGTCATCATAAAGTGCTTGCCATTGTCATGTTCTAGTTTGGAGGGTAAGGGTAGTCGGTTAATTTACTTTTACAAGAGGTTTTTGAACCCAATCCCGAGTTGGTAAAGCACCATTACCTTAGGTGTCTAAAGACGACTTATATTCCTTATTGATTTGTTTGCCTTCCAATACCATAAAAAAAGAACCGTACTCGACGGCTTTCTATTTTATTATACGAGAAGTTAGTATATGATGGAGACAGAAAGTGGGAACATCGCTTAGAACAGCGGCTGGAAAGTTGCCACTTTCCGTCTGAGAAGTAAGAAAAACCAACAATCGTGAATGCAGTCGCAAGTACAATAATAAAACGTTTAAACCGATATTGTTTATATTCATGTTTTAGATGAAGAAGTGAACGCAATACTTTCTGAGATGATTGAATACTATGTTGATATTCGTCCACCAAAATACAATATTTGGCAAATATTTCCTATTGATATAAATTTGTTTCTTGGTCTTATTCAACTGGTAGCTACTTATGTAATTATAAAAATACAGTTTTAGATTATTGATAGTGCTGCAGATGAATTGAAAAAAAATTGAATATTGTGTTTATTATTACTAAAATTAATTGTAATTATGATTATGATTAAAAGTATTTCTTAAGCTATTTACAATAATTATTAATTCTAATTTTATGTTCTTACATTAATTCTTAGGGACGGCAAATGTTAAATGTAACAGTAATTACTTCAAGAAATAAAGTTAATTAATTAACTGTAACATATTTTATTTGTATGTTTACTAGACGTTACCCGCGGCTATGCCTGTGTATTAAAGATGCTTTCCCAGGAAAACTGTTTATATATTAATATAAACATAGCCAGTAGCCTCTTTACTATTTTACTCTTTACAGACAGACAGCGAAGTCTTATTAATAGTTACATTTTTAACCTTTGGGTACGGAATCCTACAAAACTTCTAGGCGACTCAAAACTGTCTGTACCTCGGCCGCGATTCACGCCGATACTATTGAAGCGATCTTGATGAAATTTGGCAAGACGTACTTGATTATACAGGTATGTTTGCGATGTTACAGACCAATACAATCGACGACAATAATCATGGACGAAGTCGTGGATGTAGCCAGTAATGTAAATAAAACTATTGTAACGTATCAGTCTATTAATTTCGTATTTAAGCCTGTAATTATTAATTATTCGACTATAAAAATTAATACTTGAATGAAATATATTAAATTTAAGTTGTTTTAAAGAGACATTTATTTATTGATTGGGAATTTCTTAATATAATAACATTAATAAAATAATATTAAGAATTATAACTCATTTTCAGAAATTATTGAATAATAGTAACAATGTAGGCCCCAAACCAATTTCGTTAAGTACTATGAAGCTAAAGTACTATTTGGAGACTACACTCCTAACTAAAAAATTAATCATCTCAAACGGCCTACCTCACTTTCACAGGGCCGGTTTGTTTTGACGTTGTCTGGTTCAGAAAGAGTTAGTAATACTATATATTCGGGACAGGTCGTAGGGTGAGTAGAAACGAGACGAGTCTTAGTAATGACTAAGATTCCGCTGTCCGTCTCTCTGTCTGTACGTCAGTCACGAGGCTGTATCTCATGAACCTCGATAGCTAGACAGTTGAAAGTTTCACAGTTGATGAATTTCTGTTGCTGCTAAAATAACAAATATTAAAGATAAAAAGGGTGTTCCCAAGCAACAAACGTGATTTTTCTGCAGTTTTTAAAGATGTTGAAGATGGAAACTTTCATGCACGATTCCTACTCGCATTTGACCGGTAATTGTAATTAATAAAAGTAACTGTCAATTACTTATACAAATTTGTGTACAAATATGTAAGTATAATTTGATTATTTTAAAGTGTGTGCTCATTCAGAGTTGAGTCGCCACTCACGAAAGGATAGTTTGTTATTTCATAATGAAATATCTAAATATAACTTTTTTTTACGATAAATTTTTTTCATTGAAATTCTTTATGAAACTAAAATTTTTATTTGGTCAATATTCAGATACGTCTTCAAAAAAATACGTTAATTTATTTTTAAGATTTTTTTGCGTTTTTTATGGTTTGACTTTATTTTATATATATTTCAGTTTTTTTTCGAAAAGTTGGAAAGTAACGTTATTCGGTGTGCTGACGCTAATAGAATTTATATACAGCATTCTGATATCAGTGTTTTTTAGAGAATATACGTTTCTACAGTTTATTTCGAATCTTACGGTCATTGACCAAATTACAAGTTATAACATCAACAAGACAAAAATAAATACTACTTTCAAGCTTTTTTCATTTGTTATACTAACAAAATATTTATCAGAATTATGTTTTTTCTACAAGGAATTCTGTAGAATTAATCGTATTATTTTATTAATAGCTATGACTTCTAATTTGCGATTCACAACAACAATGTATAAGTTTGAATTGTTTTGGAGAAGGTTTCAATTTCTTGTCTCATTTTTGGAAGCAAAATACAAAACTCAGAATGTTTTTGAAAAAATACAAGTAACTAAACAGTTTACCCACTATTACGACCTTCTCCTAGATAACATGGAAATGACAAATAGCGAGGTTACGCTCACTGTGAGTTATCTTCAATTTTTAGATATATAAAATTAGAATAAAAAGAAAAATATTTTTTTTTCGTTTTTTTTAGATTTTTTCTGGAATAATAATTCTGGCAATTAAATTAACATACCTTCTTGGATTAAGCATAATAAGTTTATTAAATGGGGTAAGTTATTTTTGTATTTGATTCATTCATTTATTTTTTTATTTAATTTATGTAAGCACTATCTGACAACTACTATTATGAGTTGTCACATTTGTTTCAATTTACTTTTGTACCATCAAAATGCTCGAAATAAATAACATCACGGCCTCATATCCGAAGGGGTGGGCAGAATCACATATTTACGCACCTGAGACTGGGATGATAAGCCTCTTGCGGGAGTAAATTTACCGGCTATCATACCCTCCAAACCAGAAAACGACAATGGCGAGCACTGCCGCTATTGTGACAGGAATAGGTAAGGTGGTGGTACTATTCCGGGCGAGCGAGCGTAGCAAGACTCTACCACTTAGTCAATGTCACGGTGTTGGTGACGATGGAACCAGTGCTCGCCTCTTACGAGCTGTCTGAGTGGAAGACAGTTGGACTATTCTACAACGGAACCCGGACCAACAAAGGGAAAAACTATAATTCAATACTATAATTTTTGAAAACTTACTTGCTTATTTATTATTACAAAGTGCATTTTTTAAATTTGATCACTTTAATTCTAATATATCCACATGAAAAAAAAAATGTTGCTAGAGTGGGTGCTAAGAAAATTTAGTCGGTGTTTTTATTGGAAAATGTTATGGATATTATCGCTATTTATTCCCATATCTTTTCGTCAATTGTGTTGTGTGCATGGACACTCTAGAAATGAGACGATAGTGTGCTCTTATGTTTCACTATACTTGCTGTAAAATAATCAGATAGATGATCCGAATACTTTGGAGTTATGTGGTCTGTGGGCACCGAGCTGTGCTGTGATGTGGCGCTCCCGGCTGCTATTTGTGGAAAACCGAGTGAAGACGTGGGTGGCCTGGAGCGCCCCAACCAGGTTGTACTCCACCTACTAAACAAATAGTTGACCTCAGATACAGACTGTCAGAATGAGCATGGTCAAATTTGTAAGATCGTGTTTTGTATATTACAGAGAGAAACATGGTTTTTAGTGTTGCTATTTATATTGTAGTTTGTATATTGTATCTTAATTTAATTATAATTAAATGTACGTGTTAGCTTATATCAATTAAGTGCAATGAAATTTGTAAATAAGATGACTAAATAAATCACTAAATACATTCAAAGAAAAATGAAGTTCAAAAGCAATCGATTTTTATTTATCGAAATCAGGTCCATCGTCAGGTCCTAAATACTATGAAAATTTAAAGTACGAAAACATTTAATGCAATCAAGCTCTATGTTATGTTACAAAAAATGTTAATTATGTATATTATATTTATCAAAATGATAGTGACACAATTTAAATTATTAATTTTATCGGAAATAAAAAAATTAAAAAACCCACAACGCCTCAGACAAACAGACATGTTACGTCAAACCCCTCTTTTGCGTCGGAGGCTTAAAAAATCAGGGGGTTCTTAAAATAGCTCCCCAGTATTAGTCATTACGCTTGAGATCCATCGTCAGGTCTTAGATACTATGAATATTCAAAGTAACACTAGAGAACTCAAGTTCTAATATTGCAAATTATTATTGATTAAAATAAAATAAAATTATGTTAACGTGGAAAACATACAAAAGAATAAAAAAAAAATAATAAAAATGATGCCATAAAACATTTTATACAATAAGTTTTAATAAAAGACGAGGCGTAAATACAAACTAATGCAACTAATTCAATTTCTTCTAGGAAAATTTGGGTCTTGCAATTTCAAGTATTATAGAAGCATTTTTAAGTTGCATTTCTTGCCTTGCATCAGCTATTATAGCAGAAATGATACTTCACGAATATGGAAAAATTCAAAGGGTCATTAGCAAACAACTTGTCATCGGCGACAGTAAGAATTTCAAGTTATTACGAAAAAAATAACAGTATTTTTTATATTATAATCCTTAAAGACAAAATTAAACTACGAGAACTTATAGAAATAGTCCATAGTTTGAAATACAGATCTATAATAGATTTCCTCAGCGATCAACTGGTTCGCTGTCGCTTTTGTATAAATTCCTCTCAAACCAGCTGTTTTATTAGGGCTCCGCTGTCTGACTGTCTGTCACCAGGCTGTATCTCATGAACCGTCATAGCTAGATATTTGAAATTTTCACAGACGATGTATTTCTATTGCCTCTATAGCAAAAAATACTAGAAACAGATTTAAATAAATACATCATACAACATATTTCATACTCTCATACATCCTTGATTTTTTCGCCGTTCTTATAGATAATGGTACGAAACCGTTCGTGTGCGATCTAACACGCACTTGACGGTTTTTTTGAAAACCGTCCGACATAGAGCATTTTGAATTATAGTCTACTTTAACGTTGCATGAAGATACTAATTCCTTTTATATTTTTTAATTCTAAGGCATCTATTTCGGGGAGTGCTCTGAGGAGTTGTTTCACTTCAACTTCAAGTTAGAACATTAAATTTCTCTGCCCTGATTTGATCATCAACCACGCATTTCTGTAAAAAGTATTTAACTTAACAAAACTAAATTAAAATTTACCGTTTTTTAGGTGAAGAAAATTTACATCGAAGCCTACATGCAGCTTTAAAATATATTGAGATTCGGGGACCAAAATACAGCGTGTGGCGGATTTTCACCATCGATATAAAATTGTGTTTTTGTTTTATTCATTTGATATCAACCTATGTTATTATATCCGTACAATTCAAATAAATATCAATGCTACATTTTTATATAAACCAAAAGGTATATTAGGACAGATATCCGATTTCTCTCTTAAATATTGTTTAACATTAAGTACATTTTCTGAGTGCTCTTACGGTGAAGTTTGATATTTATGTAATATTTTACACACAAAGATTCAATCTGGTAACTGGTAGTTTATAGTAGATAGGATTAAAGTTAGTCGGGTATAAATTAATGTTTCTAACTAATAAGACAATTAATATATAATATATAGTTTAAAAATTAGTCAATAAATAATTATATAAAAATAAACAACCCACTGCTTGTGGTTTTACTTGAATGATAGACTTATTAACACATAATATTTAATTATTAACATTCTACGCTTTATCATGAACTATAGTTGTCCGCCCGCGGCTTCGCCCTCATGAATTATTTTAATAATACAGACAACTTTCAAAGGGCAGACATTTTTCCGACTTATAATACTAATCGCGTAAAAA